>JAWPHD010008378.1:0-115853 GCA_037043455.1 Cyrtodaria siliqua | reverse complement strand
GATCATTTTAGAAAAAGTCTCATATCAATATCACTTATAGTTTTCAAGAAGTAGTCGCTACAAACTTGTATTTTGAAAATTTATTTTTAGCCGTGGCGGCCATCTTGAATTTCCGGCCGACCTGAAATTTTGCTAGGATCAATTAGACATCAAGAGCAACATTCCTGTGAAGTTTCATGAAAATCCGTCAAGTGGTTTCAGAGGAGTAGTCGCTACAAGTTTTCATTAAATAACTCTATGTACGGCATAAGCTCTTCTGATCTCTGATCAGAAGAGCTAAAAACACATCATGGCTTTATTACACTGCCACCGCAAGTTACGTGATAAATTAAATTCATACACACAGATCTACATAAGTGTAATTATAGAAATTTGCAATTACTTACCTTTAATCATTATGGACTAAACAATTTGGTTAATCATTTTTCAAAGCAACTGACAACGCTTAAGCTGGGCATTGTGTCCTTACCACAATTTCTAGTTTATGAGCATTTTAGCACAATATATGTATGGAGTTGTGTCCCTTGGACAATATATGTATGGAGTTGTGTCCCTTAGACACCATTTTTTTATTTTGTTTTTAAGTATGACTCGTCTCATATTATTCAAAACCAGACTGAAAATGTCCAGTAATATTTTCTACATTAAAAAAACAATCGAGCTGTCGGATGACAGCACGTTCAGCTTTTTGAAGCCTTTTCTATTCATTGGGCAACTAAGTTGAAAAAGGGGCTTAATTCTGTAAAATTTGTAACGGAGTTTGTTCGAGTTCCTCTTATAATAGTCAATATATGTGTCAAGTTTCTGTCCAACAGTTTTCTGAGATACCTATTTATACTGAATACATACATGAAGTTTTAATGAGTTCTGCCAGGTGGTTTCTGAGATATGAGCTTACTGAAGAAGGTTAACCAAGAAAATGACTAGGTAAGTACAACTTTGTCAAAATAGTTACATAGTTATTTTGACTTGCATGAGGCATGTTATCTATCAATACTGAATATTTGTGTAATTTCATTGAATTCTGTCATGCAGTTTCCGAGAAATGAACTTTCTGAAAAAGGTAGTAACGGGGGGGGGGGGGGGGGGGGGGGGGGGGGGGGGGGGGGGGGTTAGCTAACGCGGATGCCAGGGCGAGTAGAATAGCTTGCCTTTTCTGCGAAAAGTCAAGCTCAAAATGATTAATGAAAACAGTGTGATACATACTTATTAACATAATGTTGTTGAATGATTGGGGTAGATAAATAGTTCCAACTTATGTTAAATTGCTACTCTAGTTACTTTTAAAATGTTCTTTTTAAAGTTATATATATAAATTAAAAAGAATTTCTCAAGTGTCGAAAAATACCAGATTCAGATTAAATAAATCGGAACTAAGTATTAATGAGGGATATGTCCGAGCGTTTATAACAGACCACGCCCGTTTATGAGGGACAGTCAATAATTTCGATACTTACAAGTATTTTGTGGAAAGGAAATGTAACAGTTACCATGGTTACTAGAATATTAAATATTAAGTCATTTACAAATTATTAAAACAGAATGCAAGAAATGTAAGGTGCTTGTATCGCAAGTTGTTGACTATTCCTTGTTAACGTATTTATATTTAGGCAGGTCAAAAGATAGATTCCATACAAGCCTGAGTGATTAGATAAAACTGTGCCATAGTTAAATGTCACACACATACATGGAAGTTGTTTAAGCAAATTTAACGGAAGGACGGATGACTACGGACAAAAGCATGGTAAGGTGAGCTATAACCAGTATAAACTTACGCCATCAGCATCAGTCGCTAGTACTGTTGTAAAACTGGACTGTAATCCATTTCTGAGACACTTGCAGTGTATTGTTTCATTCAAGTTACGCAAGACGGTGATGATGGCATTGCCCGTTGCAGTCTGGGTAATGGTTTCTGTACTTGTGGCAATTAAGACCATCTGAAATATCATTAGTCATTCATATTCATTTTACAGACTCAGTAGTCAATCTTCCTACACTTATATTGACCTCAGGGAAAATTTACTTGTAAAGAAACTAAAATGCCAAATTTCACAACAAAATGTTTCTTCCAAGTTCTCTCCATGTGTTGAGGTCATAAAATAATGCATGTGCGGATAAAAAGTATATATGTATTCACAGATACTTAAAATACTCTTACGAATGGCTGGAGGTGTGCATAAACTGGTTCTACCCAGGATAAGTGGGTGGTCTGCCTCCACCACAAAAATATTGACCGTTATATATAACCTTACATGTGTTAAAAATGACATAAAACACCATACAAACAAACAAACAAACAAACAAACCGTAATTGAATATATACGTATGTGTAAAAAGACATCGGATTGGCAATGTATCTAAGTTATATATATATACCTTATAGTTTATAGTAGATTTAGAAACAGTATAATATCTGTTGTAAAATGTGCCTGTTGTTAGCATGAAAAAGCAGACTTAAAAAAAATAATACTCTACCTAATTACTTAACTGGACTGAATGAAGCTTCCATTGACTAAATAATTATTATTTTTTATTTGAGTTCAGCAAGTTTTATGTTCTTATGATAACCTTAAAATTAACAAATTTCAATTTACCTCATAACATGACCTCTGTTCGCAGATCAGTTTGATCGTAAGTTTGCCGTTAGTCAAACATCTGAAGAATGAGTTTGCTACAGAATCTTCCCTAAATCTGTATATAATGTTTGCCTGAATAATAGAACAAAACAAGAAATGTCACTTTAAGTGACAAATGCCCCAAAAGTATTTGTCCGTATTTCCGCAAGACCTGGGTTTTGCGCGCGACAAGTCACCTTCTTATGGTGAAAATTTCTGCCAGGTTATATGAAAATCTTTCAACCAATGACAAAGTTATACAAGGGACACAACTAATATGACCATTTAAATATAGGGTCATAAAGCATCTTCTGACCTCTAAGTGTGACCTTGACCATGAAGCTAATGATCTGGATTTTGCGCGCAACACTTCGTCTCGTTGTGGTGAACACTTATGGCAGGTTATTTAAAAATCTCTATGAATGTCAGTTATTTACCGGACACAAATTATGGAACCGAAAGTAGTTATTTTTTACCTTTAACCTCCAAGTCTGACCTTGACTTTGGAGCAATGGACCTGGATTTTGAAAGCGACACCTTGCTTGTTGTGTTATTTGTTGTGTTATTTGAAAATCTGTCTATGAATGTCAGAGTTATTGACCGGACAGGAAATATGGACATGAATACTTCTTTTTGACCTTTAACCTGTAAGTGTGACCTTGACCTTTGAGCCATGGACCTAGATATTGCTCATGACAAGTCTTGAGGTGAACATTTGAAAATCCAATGTCAAAGTTATTTACCGGACACGAAATATGGACATGAACGGACTTCTTTTTGACCTTTGACATCTAAGTGGGAGCTTGACCTCCAAGTGGGACCTTGACCTTGGAGCCACGGACCTGGATTTTGCGTGCGACACATCGTCTTGTTGTGTGGTGAGCACTTGTGCCAAGTTGTTTGAAAATCTGTCCAGGAATGTCAAGAGTTATTGACCGGACACGACTGCATGGACAGACTAACGGACTGACTACATCTTTTATGCCATACCTAGTCTTTGGGAACTCCCATTTTGCATCATAGGGTATGCAGGATGTCTGCTCATCAATGGGCATATCCCGGTTATAATCTCCCTTTGGTTGGATCAAATACTGCTCTAACTCTTTGTGCTGAAAATACAAAACATACATCTTTAAACAATATTATAAAGAGCACCTAATGAAATAAAAATCATATTTTACAGAAAATTAAATTTTTAAAACCAAGCTTTTCCCCAACTGATGTAACATAACGGCATGCAGGACTGCAGGGGAAGAGAATTCTCTTTAATTTGTCAGAGTGACCAACAATACTGGGTAAAAAAACATGCTTAAAACACATTAGAATGCTAGCATACATGTTTTAAAACTGCAAATATTTTTCAGTCTTTTTAAAACACTAGAAATTTACAAGACTTTTTATTTATTTTCAGTGCGGATGTCGAGTACTTTCGTGCACATTCACTCATCTGACATTACCAGGGCACGAAAATTCCACTCATCCGCTCATATTGACTAGTGAAATTCGAATCCGGATGAGTGAAACCCATGAATCGGTCGTCCGAGAGGAGTAGCATTTCAGTAGAAAACAAAAAAGAAAATAGTTCTTACATAGTTTATTAAGCGATTAAATGCAGTAAATAGTCACAACTCTGTTTATTCAGCGATAAACTGCAATTTAAGTCAACCGGATATTGGGAAATTGACGCATTTCCGTTTTGGGGACATTCTTAAATGCGTTCTAATTTCACGGAGCGCGAACATTACGGTATTTTGATGTTATACACATAGTACACTAGTCAGCTTTTAGGTGACTGGGGCCAGGGCCTTCAGGAAGGGGAATTGCAAAAAGTATACTGTTTTCCTGTATTGGAGTTTAACATTTTCTAATAAAAAAATGTATTTTTCTTTTTTAAGAGTGGAATTTTTCACAGGAAAAGGGGGGAAATATATACCATGCCAGAGTAACTGTAATGGCCATGATCAGACTGTAGTTAACTATAGAATATGAATATGAATATAGTCATCTATAATACTCGTCAAAGTTTCATAATGTTCATTGATTTATATAAAGAAAAAAACAACACATTATGATGTTTCCCTTTGTTTTATTTATATATAATAGTGTTAAATGATGGTATCTGACTACTTCGTGATCTATTACAATCAGAGCAGGACGAGTAAACATCCTATAAGGACGAGTAACATGTCAATGCCATGCCACTTGTCCTACAGGACGAGTATACAGTATAATATATTTCATCCCCTGATTACCATCTAATATGAAATGGTAAAAAGTTATGCCACCGTTTAAGCCTTTTTAACACACACAATACTTGCAGCATAAATAAACCATTTGGCCCTGCACGCTACATGTTTTATGCTAAGTGCAGTGTTCACTGGATAAAACCTACTAGTACATCAGTTTACACATGAAATATTGCAACGTTTTTTTGGCATAGTTTGCAAGTTTTAATTCTATTCTAATGATTACACTGCCTAATTCCCAAAGTTATCAGGCTTCCAAATACTTTGTCAACTGAATTTTGCTATCAAACTCATTTTCATATTATCTGTCCTGCAAATATTGTGAGATTATTCTCTCCGAAGGGAGACCTGAAGTGTATGCATTATATTGTTTAACCTCTAAGAAATGTTAACTCATTAGGGTCATGATGTAATAGGAATGTAATACATACATGTGAAATTTTCAGGAGAGTTACCTGGGAGATTTGACATTTTTTCCAGGGAGATTTGACAAAAACCAGGGAGGTTTGTATTCTCTAATTTTTAACGTATCGGATGCTTTTTTTCGGATATAAACCTTAATAAAGGGGGTAAATCAGCATAAAAACATATTTTATACATACAATACTGTTTATGTCATGTTAGTATAGCATATAATTAAATATAGCATTTAATTAAGCATAGCAAAAAAAAGAGCATAACACGTAATGAAAATGCTTCCCATTTTATACACAGACAAAACACTTCTCTAATCATGACAAACTTCAATCAATTAGTTGAAATCGTCGTCCTTTAATTATCCTCAATTATATTATAATTTTAATCCAATTAATACACCAAATATCAATCGATGCTGAATTCGCTAATTACCATCCCACTTATAGTCGGTACATTTCTATCAATCTCCTTGGACATTACAGATATCGCCGCCTTGTGTTATAAACAAACAGTCCAATCATTATTTTCACACAATAAACTAATTAGCTGACATGCTAATCCTTTTAATTACCTGCACAGGGGCAATGTTTTCACAGATATAGATAAGACGGTTGGTGTTTATTTTCTAGATCATTCGGAAAACTCAGTCTTGATGCAATAAATCATAGCAATTACCCAAAAGGATTCGCAAATAGCGAAATTTTGGAACTCGGCGGAAAATACCGGGAGAAATGGAGCTCCCGGCGGGAGGCCGGGAAATTCCATGAAATCCCGGGAGAAATTAGCTCCCGGCGGGAGATATCACATGTATGATAATAGAAAATGTAGATGCTCAGTGGTTTGCCATCCATCACTGGTTAGGAATAGTAATAGCAGTCTTTAAACAAATTTATTAATCAATTGTATGGACAATTATGGTATTTTGACATAACAAATAATTGGCAAATATTTTTAATACTGATGAATACTGCATATTTATCACATAACATGGCTTCTGGGAATGCAATAATGCCATGACTTATTTCTCGTAATACACTAGTGTATTACAGATGCAAATGAGGACCGAATCACTGTGTTTGTATACAGTAAAACATTTAATCCCAATTGTTTGCATGGTATATCATAAGGTACGTTCAGACGCCTTAATAATTTATCATCATTTGAAATCTTACTTCATAAAATGAATGTTAGTAACGTTTAATTTGGTTTAAGGTGTCGCATTATTTGTAGCGTGAATGCCGCATAACATAGCGTCGTCATGTTAACAAGAGGCCCAAGAGGGCCTGTGGACGCTCTACTGACTAAAATGTCTCTTATAACATCAATGAAGCGAGTGACTGCCATTTATGTTTTATTGGAAGTTTCGGGCAAAAAACAGCTTTTTGACTAAATCAAGGGCCATAACTAAAGAATCGTAAAGCTTGGTAAAGATCAGATGAAAAATAAAGGCCCTACCGTATTAACGAGGCAAAATATAGCATTTTTAACTAAATCAAGAGCCATAACTCCTCTGTTACTAAATAAATAAATAAAAAAAAAATTAAAAAAAATTAAAAAAAAAAATTAAAAATTAAAAAAAAAAAAAAAAAAAATTAAAAGAAAAAAAGAAAGAAAAAAAGAAAAAAAAAGAAAACAAATTAAATAAAAAAAAAAAAAAAAAAAAAAAAGGTAAACAAATTAAAAAAAAAATTAAAAAAGAAAAGAAAAAAGAAAGCCATAAAATCTGCTAAAGTTTGGCTACGATCAGATGAAAAATAATACATGAGAGCTCTGTGCCATGTGGTTCCAGAGAAGAAGATTTTTTTCATTTTTGCCTATACAAGCCCATGTCAAACTGTGACCCCCGGGGTGGGGCCAAATGTGACCACTGGGTCACCATTTGAACAGACTTGGTAGAAGACCACAAGCTTATAGCAAATGCAAAATATTAAACCTCTGGCTCTTGCAGTTTCAGAGAAGAAGATTTTTTAAGTTTTTCCCTATACATGTCTATGTAAAACATGTGACCCTTGGGGCGGGGCCAAATGTGACCCGAGGTTCACCATTTGAACAAACTTGGTAAAGGACCATAAGCTTATAGTTAATGCAGAATATCAAACCTCTGGCTCTTGTAGTTTCCGAGAAGAAGATGAAGAAAAAAATCCTATATCAGTCTATGTAAAATTGTGAACCCCGGGGCAGGAACAAATTTGACCCCAGGGTCACCATTTAAACAAACTTAGTAGAGGACCATAAGCTGATGCTACATGTAATACATGATAGCTCTGTGCCTTGTGGTTTCAGAGAAGAAGATTTTTTAAAAAAAAATCCTATATGTCTATATGAAAAACATGCAAAACCTCAATATACAAACTTTGGACCCCCGGGGCACGGCCATTTTTGACCCCCGGGACTTAATTTGAACAAATTTGATAGTCTAGGCGTTGGCAATCATTTTAAAAGAAAAACTGTTGAAATCTGTCTGGCGGTTCTGGAGAAGAAGATTTTTTAAGGTTTCGACCATATATGGTAATGGCAGCCATCTTGGATATAGCGCTGACCTAATTTTAACAAATCTAAAAAGCATTCATCTAAGGATCATCCATGTGAAGTTTGGTCAAAATTAGCCAAGCGGTTTCTGAGGAGGTCGTTTGAAGAAAAGTTAACAGACGGACGGACGGACGGACGACGGACAACGGACAACACACCATCCCATAAGCCCTGCTGGCCCTTGGCCAGTAGAGCTTAAAACAAAACAAGGTTATGATTTGCCTTACAAATCGCGCCGTATATAAGGCAAACTGACAACATTGAAGTGAAACTATCACGTCGTAGGTGTGTTATGTGATAAACAAAATCTTACATTCGTGACTGTGTATTATTGACTTTAATAAACTCGGATAAAAAGATAGGATACTCGGCAAGAGCTTCGTATCCTATCATTTTATCGAACTTGTTTATTAAAATTAATAGTACACAGTTACTCACGTAAGATCCTCTATGTAATGTGTATACACCTCCCCTTATAGAAGCACTAGTGATGGGCAATCGGTTGAAATTTACAATCGATCATAAGTTAGGCGTAACCGATCAATATTCGGTTATAATCGGTTAATCAATATGAAGCATAACATGTTATGTTAATCTGAGTTTGAAGCCTTGAACTTAGAATTATTTCTGATTAAACATATATTCTTTCCTGTCTTGTGTCTTATGCCATTGCCATTTCATCAGCAAAATAATTCTATTTGATATACATTTGTATATATGTTTATTTTCACAAGAGGTGTCTCCTGGAAAATCATGTTTTAAATTTCTATTTTCAACATTAAGTGCATTTTTACATTCAACCGATGATTGATTATAGACTCTTCATAATCGATCATCATAATCGGATGCCTAAGTAACTGCTGATCGGTTACAATCGATAAATCGGTACATCACTAAGAATTGAACTGAATGTTGTTTAACGGCTCATCAACACAGTATAGGTTATTTAGAGCCGCCCCAGAGAGAGGGGAAGGATACATAGGAATCCGGGAACCTGCCCTACTCTTATCGAATAGATTCCTATGGTTCTATAACATGCTCGGAGGATAGACCGATACACGGGACCGCCCGGTTTACGTCCCCATCCAACGGACGAGGCTAAGGGAAAGTGTCTTGCCCAAGAACACACCGACGGAACTCAGTGGCACCACGGAGGATTGAACCCGGGGCCTCCGGTTACAAATCCGCCACGCTACCGACTGCGCCACGCCAGCCCTCACTAAGAAGCACCCAAGGGTTTGTTTTTGTTTTTTTTACATTTTATAAGAGGGTATTTTCCATAGCGCCAGGGTGCTACTATAAGGTGAAATATGGTATATTTCTGAGTACTACGTACCAAATTCATATGTGGAATTTCTTCTCATTTCGCCACCTCTATTCGAGGCTATACACCAGAAGGTTCCAGAAAAAGAGTTGTCTGTAGCATTTATTACCAGTCTGAAACAAAATATAAAATCAAAATCTTTTTAAAGAATACTGAAAAGGACATTAAGGATAAATGATTTATAACTTCTAATACAAAATCATGGTCTCGTGTGAATGACCAAAGAATTCATAAATGGTGCAAATCACATGAAAACAAGAAATGTCACCAATAAGTGACAAAATTAATGCCCCCGAAAATTTTGACTTTTAACCTTCAACTGTTCAAATTTTGACCTTTGACCTCCAACTGTGATCTTGACCTTTGAGGTACGGACCCGATTCTTGCACAAGACACATTTTCTCATTGTGGTTAACATTTGTATGAAGCTAAGAATCATGGAAATCCGTTCAGTTCTTTCAAAGTTATAGTTGAGGATGATGATTGTTTTGGACAGAATTGTTTCTGACGGAAGAACGGACAGACGGTTCATTCACTATATGCCTCCCTTCGGGGGCATAAAATGTCTTAAAATTAGAATTGTAAAAGTTGTTACAAAAGACTAAGGGGGGATAATTAGAGGAATGTTAACTTCAAAATCATAATGAGTGTTACAGTACTGATTTAGATGTATTTAAAGTTGGAAGAGACAAGGTCTGTTGGGGACTGTGAAAAGGCGATATAAAAATTTCAAGTGCGAAAGCTGTTTTTGATGGGGCATTTTCAATGCAAAATCCTGCTGTATGAAAAAAATATTCTTTTAATTTTTTATCCAAAAACGTTTTTAAATTGTTGGATATTCATAAATTAAGACACTCTGAAAGTGTTATAGCAAAATATGAAGGCTAACTGAAGTTATTTGAAATTTATTTTCTGCTGTCCCACCATCAAGGAATTTAAATGGGAAAAGCCCCATCAAAAAATCATTAGGGCTGTAAAATATTTATTTTTCAGCTGATTTTCATAACTAAGGTATTTTTATTTACCACTAAAAATACCAGTTCCAATGATATATATAATTAATGTACGTGTTATTTAAACTGCTCAAGCTACTGCAGAAAAAACGTTGGCTGAAACAAGCGCCCCAAACAATAGTATAAAGCAAAACGAGTCTTCCCCTACCCCATTGTTAGGTAGGCCGCATGTTTTTTAAATTTTCAAAAATTTAAAGTATAAAGATAAAAATTTATTAGAAAGAAACATTGTTTTCATAAGATGTTCAGAAAAAAAAATTGCAAAAAGTAAAAAAAAAAAAAAAAAAAAATTAACAAGAAATGTCACAGTAAGTGACAAATGCCCCCGAAGTGACCTATGACCAGTAAGTGTGACCTTGACCTTGGAGCCACGGGCCTGGATTTAGTGCGCGACATGTCTGGTTGTGGTCAACACTTGTGCCAAGTTATTTGAAAATCCGTCCAGGAATGCCAGAGTTATTGACAGGACACGATTTGACCTTTGACCTCTGTGTGACCTTGACTTTTGAGCCACGGACCTGGAATGCCAGAGACTTGACCTCTAAGTGTGACCTTGACCTTGGAGCCACAGACCTGGATTTTGTGCGCAACATGTCATCTTGCCGTGGTGAGCACATGTGCCAAGTAAGTTGAAAATCCGTCCAAGAATGCCAGAGTTATTGACAGGACACAATTTGACCTTTGACCTCTGTGTGACCTTGACCTTGGAGCCACGGACCTGGGTTTTGTACGTAACACATCGTCAGTAAGTGTGACCTTGACCTTGGAGCCACGGGCCTGGATTTAGTGCGCGACATGTCTGGTTGTGGTCAGCACTTGTACCAAATTATTTGAAAATCTGTCCAGGAATGCCAGAGTTATTGACCGGACACGATTTGACCTTTGACCTATAAGTGTGACCTTGACCTTGGAGCCACGGACCTGGTTTTTGTAAGCGACATGTCGTCTTGTTGTGGGAGCAAGTGTGCCAAGTTATTTGAAAATCCGTTCAGGAATGCCAGAGTTATTGACCGGACACAATTTGACCTTTGACCTCTAAGTGTGACCTTGACCTTGGAGCCATGGACCTGGGTTTTGTGCATGACACGCCGTCTTGTTGTGGTGAGCATATGTGCCAAGTTAGTTGAAATCCGTCCAGGAATGCCAGAGTTATTGACAGGACAGATTTGACATTTGACCTCTAAGTGTGACCTCGACCTTAGAGCCACAGACCTGGGTTTTCTGCGCAACACGTCGTCTTGTTATGGTGAGCATTTGTTCCAAGTTATTTGAAAATCCGTTCAGGAATGCCAGAGTTATTGACCGGACACAATTTGACCTTTGATCTCTAAGTGTGACCTTGACCTTGGAGCCACCGACCTGGGTTTTGTGCGCGACACGTCGTCTTGTTGTGGTGAGCACTTGTGCCAAGTTATTTGAAAATCCGTCCAGGAATGCCAGAGTTATTGACCGGACACGATTTGGTCTTTGACCTCTAAGTGTGACCTTGACCTTGGAGCCACGGACCTGGGTTTTGTACGCAACACGTCGTTTTGTTGTGGTGATCACTTGTGCCAAGTTATTTGAAAATTCGTCGTTATTGACCGGACACATTTGACCTTTAACCTCTAAGTGTGACCTTGACCTTGGAGCCACGGACCTGGCTTTTGTGCGTGACACGTCTTGTTGTGGTGAGCACTTGTGCCAAAATCCGTCCAGGAATGCCAGAGTTACTGAACGGACACGATTTGAACTTTGACCTCTAAGTGTGACCTTGACCTTGGAGCCACGGACCTGGATTTTATGCGCGACACATCGTCTTGTTGTGGTGAGCAATTGTGCCAAGTTATTTGAAAATCCGTCCATTATTGCCAGAGTTATTAAGCGGTTACGATTGTACAGACGAACGAAGGGATTAACGGACTGACGGAATGACGGACTGACGGACTCACAGACGGACGGTGGGACTACTATATGTCACCCTTCGGGGGCACAAAAAAATAATTCTGCCCACCCCTGGGCTCCTTTAACCCCCTTGCGCTCTTTTGCGCGACCCTTGATTGTAATAAATCTAATATATTCATGAAGACGACATGTGCACCTTTGTTTTGGCACTGTTCATGTGGGGGTCTGGAACAATGGTTTTCAAAGTATTTTTTAGTTTAGAGTTCATCTCTTAGTCTTTTTAGCAGACAAAAATGAGGGAATGTCAAAACATGCGGCCTACCTACCATTGTCCACTACCTCCATGCCTGCAGATATATTGTCCTTAGAGTTCTTCTCCGAATCTTTAAACCATACAATCTGGGGTGTTGGCAGACCGTTCATTTCACAATCAAACAAGAATGATTTCTCATCAATCCGAGTGGTCGAGGAAAAGTCTGCGAGAAATCTGGGAGGCTGGATATCTGTTAAAGTATACAAGAACAACAGGTGCGTGGGAATATGCATCTTAACCCTTAACCCGCTACACATATATAATGGACTGTTCTTTTTTTGAATTAAGACCATTCCATTTATGTGATAAAGGGGTGTTTTGGGGATAATGACTGATCAGCAGCTGGACATGCCTGTTACTCGCAGGCTGATACGACTTCACAATGGACGCAAATACTATTTTAGTCGTGCTTAGTGGGTTAGGGGTTAAAACTAATCAGTTATTTTTACAGACCAGAGGCCCAAAGGCCTGTGAATGCTCTACTGTTGAACAGTGGCGTTTAAAACAGATGAGGGGAGGGGCAAGGGGGGATGGGGGAATAGGGGATTAACAACCATCTGGCTAAGTTTGGTAAAGATCAAATACAAATTGAAGGTGCTAGAGTGTTCACGAGGCATGTAATGTTTTAGTAAAACAAGGGCAATAACTCTGGTCTAACTTATTTGATCTGGTTGTTTTTTGAACTTGACCAAGATTAAATTGATATAAAGACCCAAACAAAGTTTGGTATGATCAAATTACAGATGAAGGTGCTGGAGTGTTCAAAAGGCAAAAGCTAATGATTTTATTGACGATGGATGGACGGACGTTAAATTCCAGGAGGAGCTCATTTTGCTCTGCTATGACTACAGAATCATTTTGATACCAATATATACCTTTAATATATAATTTCAAGCTGCCAACTGTGCCAATCATCTTGTTGTTCAGGTCATACCCCATACACACGAATGTAACACAGTCATAGGTTGTGATCGGGCTGATGGTGATGTTGATCACTATCGTGTTGTTTTCCCTGCAAATAATTATGAAAGTCAGAATTTGAAATACAAGGGGTTTTTTACATCCTATTTAAGTAGCTATCCCGCCAACAACAGACACATTTGTCAATCGTTTCTAAATCTATTGATGACAAGATATATACATAACTTACATATTTTGAGAATCCAAACTCTATAGATATAATATAAGTCTTTAACCAGCCAGGCCAAACCCCAAAACTGGAACGCCAATTTTAAGAGTTACTAAATTCATTTTACGCATATTCATTCTCGGGTATTTTAAGAACCCGTAAAAAACTTATACTTTTAATCCTCACATATTTATATGACCTGAACACCTGGACAGAGTTTGAATGATTTTGTAGTGTAACTATGCGATTATTTAGCGGGATAGGGCCTTTAAGTTCTTCGGCCATGTTTTATTTCATGAACATGTTTATTTAAACCAAACAATCAATACACAACAATAGATATTTACAATTCACACATTGCAATATCTGCAAAAAGCCACAAGAAGAATTTTTTTGATGATGTTGAAAACTTTGAACAGGTAAATGTATTATCAATTATCTGGCAATAGCAGATTTATCCAATTTCCCCATGCAGTCACGCAATGGTAAAAGTAGTATCTACGTCATGCAAATAATACTTATTTTTATATACAACTTATTAGCAGTTTTAAATATATGTTTCTCTCAGGGTCTATCAAGAAATGTTCATAAGAGTTAAATTTGTTAATTAACAATATACCAAAAAGGGTGGCCATTCATCTTTAACACATCGTCGTAGTTTAGAAACTGTCCCTATTACTTTTCCTTAGCATTTGAGATAGTTAAGGATATGTGGGAATAATGCAAAAATAGAGATATTTTAAATCAAATTCAATTTTCATTACTTTGTTACTTGAACAGCAGAATTTGACGTACGATCAAAATTATCGTAAGATACTTAGTGAAGCGGGCATCAGCTGGTCTTTAACTTAATGACACTCCATGGACTGCTCCAAAACTTGTACTTACACTTTGTGAATGATGGAACTCCTATTCGGAGCCCAGTCGTTCATGACATTGGTCGCCGTATGGTTGTATATAGTCAGATTGGAGTATTTCCACAAACTGGCTTTGAAGTTCAAGGTCACACTGTCGCCTACAATGCGGTGTTTCTCACTTGGCCTGAGTAGTCAAATCCTTTCTGTATATCTGATAATGGTAATATAGTCACTCGTAAATACTAGCACACAAGCTATACTGTATGTTTGCAGAAAGCAATTTATGTTTTCATTAAAATGGTGATAATTATTCAAGAAGTTATGCAAAATGTTAAATAGTCCCTCTGTACACTGGACTTTATAACACACTACTGCCATGATACAGTACTTTTTTATTTCCAAAACTCAAGAATATGCTTTTGATCATGCTTAAGAAAATGATAAACATAACAACAATAGTTATGATGATGTTGATAATGATTGTGATGATGATGGTAATGATGGTGTGGATGATGGTCATAGTGGTAGTGATGACGATGATGATGATGTTGATTATGAGGATGATGATGATGTGGCAGCAACAGTGACAACAATTAAGATGAACGATGGTTGTGGTGGGGATGATAATGATGCCAGTAACAGCGATTGTTGTGCTGGTGACAATGATGATGCCAGTAACCGTGACTGTTGTGGTGGTGACAATGATGATGATGATGCCAGTAACAGTGATTGTTGTGGTGGTGACAATGATGATGATGATGCCAGTAACAGTGATTGTTGTGGTGGTGACGATGATGATGCCAGTAACCGTGATTGTTGTGGTGGTGACATTGATGACGACGATGTCAGTAACAGTGACTGTTGTGGTGGTGAAGACGATGATGATGCCAGTAACAGTGATGTTGTGGTGGTGACAATGATGATGAAAGATGATGCCAGTAACAGTGATTGTTGTGGTGGTGGCAATAATGATGCACAATATTGCATATGCTGAATATAGCAATTTTGACTAAGTGCAAGGGCAGTAACTCTGCATGGAATTGAGCGAGCCATACTAAAATTGTGTCACACACATCTACACTTCATGTTGATCAGGTATACAAAGTTTCAATTGAATATCTTGAAAACTGTAAAAGTAGTTCTCTCAACAAGATTGCATATGCTGAATATAGCAATTTTGACTAAGTGCAAGGGCAATAACTCTGCATGGAATTGAGCGAGCCATACTAAAATTGTGTCACACACATCTACACTTCATGTTGATCAGGTATACAAAGTTTCAATTCAACATCTTGAAAACTGTAAAAGTAGTTCTCTCCACAAGATTGCATATGCTGAATATAGCAATTCTGACTAAGTGCAAGGGCAATAACTCTGCATGGAATTGAGCGAGCCATACTAAAATTGTGTCACACACATCTACACTTCATGTTGATCAGGTATACAAAGTTTCAATTCAATATCTTGAAAACTGTAAAAAAAGTTCTCTCCACAAGATTGCATATGCTGAATATAGCAATTTTGACTAAGTGCAAGGGCAATAACTCTGCATGGAATTGAGCGAGACATACTAAAATTGTGTCACACACATCTACACTTCATGTTGATCAGGTATACAAAGTTTCAATTCAATATCTTGAAAACTGTAAAAAAAAGTTCTCTCCACAAGATTGCATATGCTGAATATAGCAATTTTGACTAAGTGCAAGGGCAATAACTCTGCATGGAATTGAGCGAGACATACTAAAATTGTGTCACACACATCTACACTTCATGTTGATCAGGTATACAAAGTTTCAATTCAATATCTTGAAAACTGTAAAAAAAAGTTCTCTCCACAAGATTGCATATGCTGAATATAGCAATTTTGACTAAGTGCAAGGCCAATAACTCTGCATGGAATTGAGCGAGCCATACTAAAATTGTGTCACACACATCTACACTTCATGTTGATCAGGTATACAAAGTTTCAATTCAATATCTTGAAAACTGTAAAAGTAGTTCTCTCCACAAGATTGCATATGCTGAATATAGCAATTTTGACTAAGTGCAAGGGCAATAACTCTGCATGGAATTGAGCGAGCCATACTAAAATTGTGTCACACACATCTACACTTCATGTTGATCAGGTATACAAAGTTTCAATTCAATATCTTGAAAACTGTAAAAGAAGTTCGCTCCACAAGATTGCATATGATAAATATAGCAATTTTGACTAAGTGCAGTGTTCAATCTGGAGGGCGACATGAGCGACAAAGTCGCTTTTTCCTCCGTGACTTCGCTTTTTTTAGCCGACGGCGAAGTTTAAGTCGCCTTCAGATTGACCACTCGCTTTTTTCCCGACCTCAAGCGAAGTGTAACTAATCCCCGAGGCAATTTTTGCACCTCGCCATTTTTTGTTTACAAATTAGACTGTATGGGGATACACACACCTTATCCAATGAGATTGCGTATAGCTGAACAATTGACCAATCGTAGGTTCCGTTACAGTTAGACAAGTGCGTGTGTGATTGAAACAACAATCTGAAGTTAATTGACCGGAGGTGATTAAATGATACCACCGAATAATGATTAGAGTTGTTTTTTCTTAATTGTTTGATAAAACGGACCTTTTGGGATTCCAAACAAATTAATGCATGAAAAAGAGTTAGTAATAGATGACATTTCTACTTAATTTTCGGCAATATTTTACTTCCGGAAAAGTGCGGTGTCAAAGTAGTTCGGATAGGTACATAAGTTCGGATGGAAGAAAATCTTTTTTTTATTAAATATTGTTTTTAGCTAATACAAATTGAGAAACAAAACACATAAATTGGTCTTATAGGTCCTAATGAGGAATAAGCCTTTTAGGAAGAAGTTTGAGAATCATATTTACACTCTTCATAGAACTCCATACAAATTGATAGAAAGATGAATACATAAAGATGCATGCAATATATTTATATTAATTCTTCTCTCAATCCTTTCTTCTATAGTTACAGTATATATAAGTAAAGAGTGCCTGTGAGTGTGAATAAAATTAATAAACACATTTAATTTGAAACAGCTAGCATGCTCTTAAATAATCAAAAGGTTAGTTATAACCAATAGGGTGTATACATGTATATCAGTTAATAATTAACAATAACCGATTGCGCGCTTAATTTAAAAGATTGTGTCTCCCTCACTTCTCCCTATTTTTTGGTTACTTCTATTTTCTTTGGAGGGAGAAGTCACTTCACTTCACTTCTCCCCTAAAATCCAGGCCTAGATTGAACCCTGTAAGTGCAAGGGCAATAACTTTGCAAGGAATTGAGCGAGCCACACCAAAATTGTGTCACGCACATCTACACTTCATGTTGATCATGTAAACAAAGTTTCAATTCAATATCTTGAAACCTGTAAAAGAAGTTCGCTCCACAAGATTCAACGGACTGACCGACAGACCAACAGACCAACACGCCGCCACAGTTACTCCCATATCCCCTCACAAACTTCGTTTGCGGGGATATAAAAACACATAATACACCAAATGTTATCCCTTCAAGTTTTGCTATTGATAGAATACGTGTTTGGCTCAAGCAGGTGAGAAAACTTAGGACGTACGATGTTACAATCTCTTTACATTAATGTACAGAACTGAAATGGCTTTTATTTTTAAAGCGGAATTTCAACATTTAATAATTTCGTGTTACAAAGTGTACTGTGATTAAAAAGGTCTACAACAGCACAGATATGTCCGTTTACTAGCTGCAACTATTTATTTACAAAACATTTTGGGATTTCTTTGGTATATTGCGAGGAATTAAATGTGCAGTATATACATTATATAGCGGAAATTCCCGAGTTGCGTTTCCTTTTTCCTTTAATATATAACACAAGCAGTCATGCACAGATATAAAATATACTGTATATCAATCATAATATTTAACTAATTTAATGAAAAACGAAAATGAAATCACTCACATTCCACAATTAGATTTAGATCTAGGGAGTTCTGCATGTCTCGATTCTCTGCAATAAATGTAAACAAATCCGCAAATATAAATCTTCTGTGTCTTTACTGAAATACTGCAAAATAAAGCAATTCAGATAAATAACAAGCAAATGTGTCAATGGGACGCATATGCCCCGCATTTTGGATAAGGAGTATGGCGGCAGCATAATAAATGTTGAATATGTTAATTTAATGGTAATTGTTGTTTTAGTAGTGTATGCAGGGTGTATGAAGTCTAACGACTGTATTATATAATAAGTGTGTTAGAAACTGAGGCAATCAAAACATTTAAGAGAATATATAAATCATAAAAAAATAGGTCAAGGTCAATTAATGTGGTCTATGTTTTTATGATTGTTTAAGTTCTCATCTAGAAAGAAATCTAGAAGTATCTGTGTTTGGAGTATGATGAACCTACAGTATTTGATGACTGAGAAACATAGTCAATCTAGAAGTATCTGTGTTTGGTGTATAATGAACCTACAGTTTTGATGACAGAAACATAGTCAATCCAAACTGTTAAAGGAACACATGCAAATCTTGACTTTTTAAAAACTTGAGGCGTCCCTTTTTGTTTGTCTACATAAGATGCATTTGTTCAATCATTAATATTAATTATATGAATAATATAAAGCAAATTGTTTTTGCATATCATAAGCACTTGGTTATATCCCCACCAATAATAGAAAAAGAAATGAAAATGAAAACTCAATAGGTGTGTTTCCTATTGCATGCTCTAAAAAAATAGGGTAGGTACTGTAGGTAGGCATTTTCTTTCTTTTTTTTCTTTTTTTTGGAGCAAGATATTATGAGATTCTACATGTATTTATCTCATAAACCCCATACAAGTTGATGACACAACTGAAAGTTTCTCTGAGATGTCAGTTTACCTCGATATATTGTGATAAATCATTGTTCAGACCAATTAGTTATTTTATTTTTTTTCATAAAAAGTTTTAGGGTCGGCGCCTAGGGTCAGTCGGGCCACCGGAAACACCAGTATTTTGTTTTTGCCTAACAAGAGGCCCTCCCAAAAGGGCCTGTGGAAGCTCTACTGGCTAAAATGGATCTTATATCAAGGGTTGTCATCATAAGATTCCCATCAGTACTTCTTTTAAAACATTGCAAAAAATACCCCAAAAACAACAACACCCACAACAGAAACGTTAACCCTTGACAAATGCTAACAATTTAAACAAGCGGCCCTAGTTCTAATTTTGTATGGTTATTTAGGACTCGAGGCACAACAATTGTCACAAATAGGTTTTGACCACCTGTAGGGCCCCTTTATGCAGGTGGTCAAAACTCATTTCATATAATTGTTGTGCCTCCCTAAATAACCATACTAAATTAGAACTAGGGGTTGTTTTTAGTAAAAATAGATGTCTCCCCTACAGAAGAAAGGCCATAAATCCGCCAAAGATCATTAAACTGGAACACAACGAAGACATGTGCAACTAGGCTTGGTAATGTTCATCCCTACTAAGTTTCATGGAAATCCAGGCAGCGGATCAGGAGAAGTATTCGGGACAAGCTTATGTATTAAAACCGTAAAGGACCTAACTCCACCAAATATTATTCAACCAGAACAAGACAATGATATACGCAACCAAATTTCGTCGAAAGCAGCCCAATGGTGGTTGAGGAGGACTAGTCCAGACAAAGTATGTGTATTAAAACGTTTAAAGTGCCACAACTCCACCAAATATAGCATTCAATCGGAACACGATAATGATATGCGCAACTAGGCTTGGTACAGATCATTCCTGCCAAGTTTCGGTTGAAATTCGGCCAGGGGCTCAGAAGCACTATTCCAGACAAAGTTTGTGTATTAAAACCTGTAAAGGGCCATAACTCCATCAAAAATCTTTCAACTGTAACACGATGATGAAATGCACAACTAGGCTGGTACTGATCATCCCTGCAAAATTTCTCTGAAATCGGGCCAGGGGTTCAGAACTAGTCCGGACAAAGTTTGTGTAGTTTGTTTAGTAAAATCTTTAAAGGACCATAATTCTGCCAAAAATCATTCAACCGAACGCGGGTGACGATTTTCATAACTAAATTTGGTATTGATCAGCCCTTCAAAGTTTCATAAAAATCCGGCCAAATGAAGGGCCTATCATCTTAATGAGGAAAAATAGAGCATTTTTAACTAAATCAAGGGGCCGTAACTCCGGTGTTACTAATACAATTTAGCAGGTTTTCCAACTTGCCTGAGCTTTCATTGATATTAACAATCTAGTAAAGTTTGTAAAAGATCAGATGTAAATGAAGGCCCTGTCGTGTTAACGAGGCCAAATTATAGCATATTTCAGAAAATCAAGGTCCAAAAGTCCAGCATAAATGGTCAGATCTGGCTGGATTTTGGAAGTATCCAAGACTGCATTGCTGTTAATAATCTGTGCAAGTTTGGTAAAGATCAAATAATAAATGAAAGTGTTAGAGCGATCACGAGGCAGAATATGGCATTTTTCAGCAAAACAAGGGGAATAACTGTTGTGTTACTAATCTGATCTGGCTGGTTTTCAAACTCATCCAAGCTTTCATTGATATAAATACACTGGCAAAGTTTCGTACAGATCAAATATAAAATGAAGGTGCTAGAGTGTAAACAAGACTTAATATGGCATTTTTCAGCAACACAAGGGCCATAACTCTGGTGTTACTAATCCAATCTGTGTGGTTTTCAAACTAATCCAAGCTTTCATTGATATAAAGACACTGGCAAAGTTTCGTAAAGATCCGATTGATAATGAAGTCCCTATCGCGTAAACAAGACAAATGCTAAGGACGGATGTCCGGACGACGGACAGCTCATTATCGCAGAGCTAAAAACTTTTGCTGTGTGTCCCTTTAACATGAGTAAATGTAGGTCAAGGTCAGTGATAGTGACATACTTTTAACATAATTTGCAGAGTCTATAGTTATTAATGATTAGAAATAAGAGATAAACAAGAAATGACAAAAATTCTAATGAATGCCCCCAGATGTGTTAAGCATTTATGCAAAAGGATCGAATCCAAATCTGCCCACTGCTTTAATTAGGAGATGAGATGCAAGACAAAGATACAACTCTGACCTCTGAAGTCTAAGAATGACCTTGTCCTTGGTGATAGAAACCTGGGAGCTTAACGCGATATCGTCATTATGTCATAAACATTTATGCAAAACACCGGGAGCATAAAAAATTGGCACGTCCAAATTATGTGTTTCATAAACTTACAGCATGTTGAATTCAATGTTGTTCTGACCCGTGACATTCGTACTACCCCTCATTTAGGAAAATGTGGGATTTGGGTATGCACTGACATTGACATGAATCCTGTCATGTTTTTCGCCTTCTCTCACCGTTACTGTTGGTTCCTCAATTGTCAGATACACAAACGTCTTCTCTGAAGTATTATAAACAAAGTTAGGTGCTTTTCACTCATCATATACATAAATTCTACAAGATGCTGCAGTGTCCGGATTCCTACATATCCTTTACCACTCTCCAGGGGCGACTACTGAGTTTAACTTTACTACTGAGATAGTATTGCGATATATTAGGATTATTACCAGAGCAATGTGACCTGGAAGTTTGTATCACTTTGAATGGACATGCCATATCTGCAGGATCTCATGAGAGGCTTTAGCCTCGATTGTGTTCCTGGAGCTATGGCATGTCCACCAGAGGTGACGCAACGTCCAGAACACTTACTCTAGTAATGATCCTTTTATTAGATACCTTCATAAGAAAGCTCGTAAAATATTATAGCACCGTATAGCAAACTAGTTTGTTTACAAGTTAGGCGATAACTTAAAATGGCATCGGCGTCATAAGACGTAAGTGTTACAGCGTTTTATATTCCATTGTAAGAAAAGGAAGGTACTAGGTATATATTATTGATAGGTATATAATAAACTATAGTATTGAGATAGTATTGGCGACCATCAAGCTTGTATGACAAATATTTTTCAACAGTTTAGTCTAGCCAATTTGGCAGCCTTTTGGTTTATTGACCAAACATGCAACTTATACAGCATAAATATTTAGGCACCATAATTTGCAGGTGATATCAACTGTTGACTTTAATATCTATGTCCACAGGTGCGTAGCGTACAATTATTTGTCAGTCTGAAAAAATAAAAATGCGAAAAAATGCAAAAAACGCAATAAAAACTGAAAGGGAGGGAGTTGGACAGTTGTATTAAAGTTTTGTATGCCATACCGGATTTAATTTTGTCTTCTGATATCAATGTGTATTAAAATAGCAGTCAAAATAAGCTTAAAATTGCTATAAAATATACGCTAAAACTCACCTATGATCGTCTGGCAAAAAAACAAAAAAACGGACCCAACTAGCGGAGGTGCGTAACTCAATTTGGACCCAGCTATGCGCCTGGAATTAACATATAACTTTTTATTTAAACTGAACATGTTTTCGAATTGCATATATTGTTTTAAGACTTGCCCATTTGTATTAAAACAAGAGGCCCAAGAGGGCCTGTAGACGCTCTACTTGTATAATGTGATTCAAAAACATAAACATGATAGAGGCCAACCCAAGAAACATGTTTCCTATATATAACTCTATGTAAACTTTGGGTTATCGTGGCGGCCATTTTGAATAATAATGAAAAACACAAACTTGATAAAGGCTAATCCAAGGAACATGTATATGATATTTCACAGGAATGGAATAAGTGGTTTCCGAGGAGATGTCGTTTGAAATTTATTTAAATTTGACCTAGTTTTAGCTTTGGCGGCCATCTTGGATTACTGGCGGCCGCAAAAAACACAAATCTGAGAGGGACTATCCCAAATATCATGGTGCTTAAGTTTCATCAAAATCTTTCAGGCGGTTTCAGAGAAGATGTAATTTTTAACCTTTTCCTATATATCTCTTATGTAAACTTTAAAAAACACAAACTTGATAGAGGCTAACCCAAGGAACATGTATATGATATTTCACAAGAATGGAATAAGTGGTTTCAGAGCAGATGTCGTTTGAAATTTCCTTAAATTTAGCCTAGTTTTAGCCATGGCGGCCATTTTGGATGACTGGCGGCCGCGAAAAACACAAATCTGAGAGGGACTATCCCAAATATCATGGTGATTAAGTTTCATCAAAATCCTTTAAGAGGTTTCAGAGATGATGTCATTTTTAACCTTTTCCTATGTAAACTTTGAGTCGCCGTGGTGGCCATTTTGATTATTAGACGAAAACGAAAAACACAAACTTGATAGAGGCCAACCCAAGGAACATGTATATGATATTTCACAAGAATGGAATAAGTGGTTTCGGAGGAGATGTCGTTTGAAATTTACTTAAATTTGACCTAGTTTTAGCCATGGCGGCCATCTTGGATGACTGGTGGCCGCGAAAAACAAAAATCTCAGAGGGACTATCCCAAATATCATTGTGATTAAGTTTCATCAAAATCCTTCAAGCGGTTTCGAAGAAGATGAAATTTTTAACCTTTTCCTATATAACTCGATGTAAACTTTGAGTCGCCGTGGCGGCCATTTTGTTTATTCGACGATAACCAAAACTACAAACTTGATAGAGGCCACCTCAAGGAACATATATATGATATTTCGGTACAATGGAATAAGTGGTTTCGGAGGATGTCGTTTGAAATTTCCTTAAATTTGACCTAGTTTTAGCCATGGAGGCCATCTTGGGTGACTGGCGGCTGCGAAAAACACATATCTGAGAGGTGCCCTCCCAAGTAACATTGTGATGAAGTTTCATCAAAATCCTTCAAGCGGTTTCAGAGGAGATGTATTTTATAGAATTGCTAATGAAAAGTGATCGCATAAAAAACAAGAGGCCCAAGAGGGCCTGTGGACGCTCTACTGGCTAACATGGCTCTTATAACATCAATGAAGCGAGTGACTGCCATTTACGTCTTTTTGGAAGTTTCGGGCAAAAAACAGCTTTTGAACTAAATCAAGGGCCATAACTAAAGAATCTGATACAGTTTGGTAAAGATCAGATGAAAATGAAGGCCCTACCGTATTAACGAGGCAAAATATAGCATTTTTAACTCAATCAAGAGCCATAAATACTCTGTTACTGGTCCAACTGGTCCAACATAGAGCTAAAAAATAAATAATTATTAAACAAAAATTAAAAAAAAAAAATAAAAAAAAATAATTAAAATTAAAAGATTTAAAAAAAATAAATAAAAAAATAAATATATTAATTTAAAAAAATAATTAAAAAAATAAAAGTTTGGTAAACGATCGGATGAGAAATGAAGGCCCTCTCGTCTTAACGAGGCAAAATATAGTGTTTTGAACTAAATCAAGGGCCATAACTAAGCTGTTACTGGTCCGATATGTTTGGTTTACGAACTTGTCCGAGCTTTCATTGATATTAACAATGTGTTAAAGTTTGGTAAAGATAGGTTGAAAAATGAAGGCCCTATCGTCTTAATGAGGCAAACTATAGCGTTTTTAACTAAATCAAGGGCCATAACTCTGCTGTTATTGGTCCGATATGGCTAGTTTTCGAACTTGCACGAGCTTTCATTGATATTAACAATCTGATAAAGTTTGGTAAAGATCAGATGAACAATGAAACCCCTATCGTCTTAACGAGGCAAAATATAGCATTTTAAACTAAATCAAGGGCGACAGCTCCGCTGTTACTGGTCCGATATGGTTGGTTTTCGAACTTGTTCGAGCTTTCAATGACATTAACAATCTGATAAAGTTTGATAAAGATCGGATGAACAATGAAGCCCCTATCGTCTTAACGAGGCAAAATATAGCATTTTTAACTAAATCAAGGGCCATAACTCCGCTCTTACTATTCCGATATGGCTGGTTTTCGAACTTGTCCGAGCTTTCATTGATATTAACAATCTGATAAAGTTTGGTAAAGATTGGATGAACAATGAAGCCCCTAGCGTCTTAACGAGGCAAAATATAGCATTTTTAACTAAATCAAGGGCCATAACTCCGCTGTTACTAGTCCGATATGGCTGGTTTCGAACCTGTCCGAGCTTTCATTGATATTAACAATGTGGTAAAGTTTGGTAAAGATATGATGAAAAACGAAGGCTCTATCGTCTTAACGAGGCAAAATATAGCAATATAGCATTTTCAACTAAATCAAGGACCATAACTCTGGTGTTACTGGTCCGATCTGGCTGGTTTTCGAACTTGTCCGAGCTTTCATTGATATTAACAATGTGGTAAAGTTTGGTAAAGATAGGTTGAAAAATGAAGGCCCTATCGTCTTAACGAGGCAAATATAGCAATATAGCATTTTTAACTAAATCAAGGGCCATAACTCCGCTGTTACTTGGCCGATCTGGCTGGTTTTCGAACTCATCCGAGCTTTCATTGATATTAACAACCTGTTAAAGTTTGGTAAAGATTGGATGAAAAATGAAGGCCCTATCGTCTTAACGAGGCAAATATAGCAATATAGCATTTTTAACTAAATCAAGGGCCATAACTCTGCTGTTACTTGGCCGATCTGGCTGGTTTTCGAACTCATCCGAGCTTTCATTGATATTAACAACCTGTTAAAGTTTGGTAAAGATTGGATGAAAAATGAAGGCCCTATCGTCTTAACGAGACAAAAGTTAACAACGGACGGACGGACGACGGACGGACGGACGGACGACGGACAACTCGGCATCCCATAAGCTCTGCTGGCCTTCGGCCAGTAGAGCTAAAAATATTCGAGGTCAAAGCCATTGCTCGCGGTGCATCTTGTTTCGAATGACAATACACCATATGCCTTAATACTGGCCAGTAAATTAACATAACACCACTACTTAGATATCTCCCTTGCACGTACCATATAATACAGTTGAACGTGGCTTATAATACAGTTGCACGTGGCTTATAATACAGTTGTGTATTGGTATTGGTAATACTGGCCAGTAAATTAACATAACACCACTACTTAGGTATCTCCCTTGCACGTACCATATAATACAGTTGCACGTGGCTTATAATACAGTTGCACGTGGCTTATAATACAGTTGCACGTGGCTTATAATACAGTTGCACGTGGCTTATAATACAGTTGCATGTGGCTTATAATACAGTTGCATGTGGCTTATAATACAGTTGCACGTGGCTTATAATACAGTTACACGTGGCTTATAATACAGTTGCATGTGCTATTGTTTGTATCTTATTGGTGTGATTGGTTGAAATGGATAAAAGATTGACAACTGGCATCATGTTCATACTACATACCCCTCTAGGGAATAACGATGTCACGTGCACATGCTTTGTTTTTGTATTACCACTGTGAAGAGCAACAGTCGATTGTAAAACAGTCACTAAAAGATATATGGACGACCGTTTTATTTTTTGTTTATCGTACTATCTACGATTGTCATCGATGGTTCAACCTTTCATCGACGCATTTCTGTCTGGACATTGCATTGATAATCCGATGAATCTTACACCTCTACTCATTGGTTGAATATACTGATTGGCGCTAATAGGTTAATACAGCAGTTATATTTTGTCCAGAAAAGGATTTCTTTTTCGACAACCTTGGCTCCCAGGGCAACCATTTTTGAAATAGAGACGTCTAGATGAAAATTTGACAAGCTCGCGCAGTTGGGCTGTCTGTTCTTGGAGCACTGGACCAACCTCTAACAGTTATAAAACTCTCCTTAGGGCATTTGACCAGAGATGTTTTAGGTCTATTCTCTGTCTACAATTTTGCTAAATATTACAACAAATACTAGTGATAAAGTGTGTTATTAGCTACAAATGGATGTTTAAAGGTTTATACCAACACTTTCTAAAAAAAAAAGTGAAAAAAAACTTTGAAGTTTTGTGATATTAGACGTTTTCTAAATTTCAAAAGAATAACAAAGGATTTTGAACAAAGAAAATATATATTAACTTGTAACTCTAACATTTTGAGAATCTCCCCAAGGATTACACTAGTTTTGGACTATTGTGTTATACGGTGTGAACGATCAGCAGGATAACAATGAGTGCTAAAGGGGATAATAAGATTGTAATGAAGCCAACAAAGGGCTCTAACAAAGGCAGCTCAGGTTCTAACAGTAAAGAGCCAACACCAAAACGGTCACACAGCGATGTCTCCCCAAATACAAGTGTAGAAGAAAAGGCAATTATGCAACACCATATTGAAAGTTTGGCCGAAGATGTTAAGTCTATGAGGGAGGATCTCCAAAATGTCTTGAAAAAGGATGAGATGGAGACTTTTATAAAAAACACCATAAAAACAATCGTCTCAGACTTGAATGAGAATATGGAGCTAACAATATCTCTAAAAGTTGAAGAAAAAACAAAAGGGATTATGCAAAAATTAGAATCTGTCCAAAAAGACAATGATGGACTAAAAAAAGAAATAGTGGCTCTTAAACGAGAATGGAAAGACCAACAAAAGAAAATTACGGAGGCTAACACACGTTCAAAAGAGGCTCATTGTAAAGCCAACTACAATGAACAATATTCGAGAAAAAATAACGTGAAAATTATGGACATACCTGTAACAAAACCTGAAGGTGAGACTGAAGATGACCTCATCTCTGAGGTGTCTTCCCTGTTGAAAAAGGAAAACATTGACATTGATAAGTCAAAGATTGTCGCCATTCACAGGATCCCGGGAAAGACAGGCCACGTCAAACCAGTCCTGATTAAATTCTCAAACAACAACGAGAAAACTAAAGTTATGACCCACCGCAGTGCTTTTAAAGCAATGGGTCGCCGCCTGGTGGATGATGTGACCAAATGTAATGCGCAGCTGATAACCCGTCTGACGGAACACAACCAAATAGTACAAGCCTGGTACTACAACGGCTCGGTATATGGAAAGACAGTGAATGACAAACGCCACAAGTTTGACATATACGACAGCATAGATGACGTACTGCAATTGTAGATACACTTAGGATAGGGGTTGACTTTAAAAAACTGTTTGTTTTCTTGTAGTGAATACCTAATATTATTTAAATTATTTTCTGGAATTATTAAGTGATTCAGTTATCTTATTTCAAACGATAAATGGATATTATTTACATGAATTTAAGAGAAAATAGTTTAATACCCAACAAAAATGTGATACCCCTGTCAGACTGTGGAAGTACTGTTTTTAATTTAGTGATACAAAGTATTGTGTTTACATGTGTGTGTGCTCAGGTGTGGAAGATATTATTTTCTATATATGGATAAATGTCAATGATCAGATGAACTATCAGACTGGAGTTATTATAGCATTGTGATTATAAGTGACAATACCTATTACCGGTATTCTAATTTAACCTACTTAGGTATATAGGCTAGACAGCCAGCCAAGACTATATAAACACTATTGTACTTTATTGTACTCTAATTTATATCAATTATAATGGATTTTACACACAATCATGTAAGTATTTATATTCATGAAAATGAATCAATATATAGTAAATGCTTAGGAATCTTTTATATTGCAATAATAAGTGGACTTATTTTTCACAAATTAGTGTACATTGATGTAAATTACTATATAGGATTATCTGCCTGTATGTATGCTATCAACTCGATGATAAATAATTATATATATAATTTTTGATAACCTACATGAAATGAAATATATTGTTTGTTTAGAGTTTTTTTTTTGTTTAGAGTTTTTTTTTATTTCACAAGCTTCTATAGGTTTTGAACCTTTCTACTTAAAATTTCTTTAAACCCTTTTATTTTTAGAAGGCGTTTTTTCTTTTTTCATAAATAATCTAAACTTGTACTCAAAACAAGTTTATTATGTTTTTAGAGAACTTTAAATCTAATTATATTAACCTTTTGCATTGATAAACCAAAATATCGAAAATATTATTTTAAGTATATATATACAAAAATAATTTTGAAGTACAAATATAAAATATTTCAGCAAAATTGTATCTAATCCAAATATTTGATTTCAAATAAAATGCAGATCAAGTTTTTTAGAATCTGCTACTTTTTTCCAGAATGCTTCAAAGTTCTGTCTGTGTGTATTGCCTTTTCTCACCGTGGTCAAGATTTTTTAAACATACTAATATATGATGTCAGAGATTAATATTTTAACAGTTAACGTCCAAGGGCTTTTTACAGCTGAGAAAAGATTAGATGTTTTTAACTATTTGAAAGCCAAAAATTGTCAGATATATTGTCTTCAAGATATGCATTGTATTAATAACTTTGAAAATGCTATTCGAAGTGAATGGGGTAGTAATTGTTTATTTTCTTCATGGAAATCAAATGCGCGTGGTATTGGCATACTTTTTAGTAAAGATATAGATTATACTGTACATTCTCATACATCTGACCCTGGGGGCAATTATATTATTGTTGATTTAACCATTGATAATAGAAGGATAACATTAGTTTCTTTGTATGGTCCGAACCAAGATACACCTTCCTTTTTTACTAATATAATGTCGATTGTGGATAATTATAATAATGAGGACTTGTTCATGTGTGGCGATTTTAACCTCGTACAAAATACAGAATTAGACTACTATAATTATAAACATATTAATAATAAAAATGCAAGGGAGAAGTTGCTAGAAATTAAATCATGTTATAATCTTATTGATCCCTATAGAGAATTCTTTCCCTTGAATAAAAAATTTACCTGGAGGAAACGTTCACCTGTTCAATTAGCGAGGTTAGATTTCTTTTTAGTATCTGAGAGTTTACTCTCATCAATTATGAACTGTATTATAGAACCTAGTTATAGGTCAGATCATTCTATAGTAATACTAAAATGCAAATTTAATAACTTTGTCAAATCCAAGGGTCTTTGGAAATTTAATAATTCTCTTTTAAAAGATATTGACTATTTAAATACAATTAACCAAAAAATTAAAGAAATTAAATTACAATATGCTTTACCAGTTTATAACTTTGATAACATAGATAATATTTTAAATGAGGATATTCAATTTACAATAAACGATCAGTTATTTTTAGAGACGCTTTTAATGGAAATTCGTGGAAAAACTATTTCGTATGCTAGTTTCAAGAAAAAACAAAATGATAGTCGAGAAAAACAAATAATAAATGAAATCTCAATTTTAGAAGAAAATGAAACAAAGAATATACATTCAATTGATAACTTAAAAAACGAGCTTTTGTCTTTACGTAAAATTAAAATGCAAGGTTGTCTAATAAGGTCACGTGCTCAATGTGTAGAAGAAGATGAAAAACCCTCTAAATTTTTTTGTAATTTAGAATCCCATAATTATCTTAGTAAAATTATCCCTAAAATTGAATTATCAAATGGTAACATAATAATAAATCAAAATGAAATTTTATCAGAAACTAAACTATTTTATGAAAACTTGTATTCAAGTAAAGATAACCATTTAGATGATGTAGACTTAAACGAAGAACTTAATTTTTCAAATATTCCAAAATTATCAATCGATGAAGCGAACAGCCTAGAAGGTCTTTTAACTCTTCAACAAGCATCACAAACTCTAACTGGAATGAAAAATAATAGATCACCAGGGTCAGATGGCTATGGGGCAGATTTTTTTAAAGTCTTTTGGAATAAAATAGGTCATTTTGTTGTTCGGTCAATTAACTATGGGTATGAAAAGGGGGAATTATCAGTTACACAGAAAGAGGGGATTATAACTGTTATTCCAAAAGAAAATAAGCCTAGACACTTTTTAAAAAACTACAGACCAATATCATTACTTAATTGTGTATATAAAATTGCTTCAGGATCTATTGCCAATAGAATTAAATCTGTGCTTAATAAATTAATTCATGAAAACCAAACAGGGTTTATTTCAGGTCGATATATGGGGGAAAATACAAGAATCATGTATGACATAATGAATTTTACGGAAGAAAATAATATTCCAGGGCTTTTATTACTAGTTGACTTCGAAAAAGCGTTCGACTCAATTTCTTGGCAATTTATCTCAAAAGTTTTGCATTATTTTAACTTTGGGGAATCCATAATAACTTGGTTTAAAATATTATATAAAAATGCAATATTGGCTGTCAACCAAGGGGGCAACTTATCCGAGTTTTTCAATATTGGGCGCGGTTGTCGTCAAGGCGATTCGTTGTCGCCGTATATCTTTATTTTATGTGCAGAAATCTTAGCAATAAGAATTCGTAACAATAAAAATATTAAGGGCATTTCCATGAACGAAAATGAATTTAAACTGACCCAATTTGCGGATGATACCGCAGTCTTATTAGATGGCTCAGAAACCTCTTTAAAAGAAACACTTAATGAACTTTCATTTTATGCTAAAATTTCAGGACTTAAAGTAAATTTTGAAAAAACACAGATAGTTTGGATTGGGGCAAAAAAATACAGTACAAACTCAATAAAAACAAAATGGAAATTAACATGGGGAAGTGAACAGTTTAAATTGTTAGGCATTACTTTTAATGTTGATTTAGACAAAATATTAAATATAAATTATAGAGATAAAATTACTAAAATACAAAACCTAATAAAATTATGGAAACGTAGATATCTTACTCCAATTGGCAAAATAACGGTCATTAAATCACTGCTTTTACCAATTCTTAACCATTTATTTATATCACTACCTGATCCCAGTAACTCTATTTTAAAACAGTTAACAGATTTATTTTATGACTTTTTATGGCGGGGCCCAGCTAAAATAAAAAGAGATACCATAATTAAACAATATGAGGAAGGAGGGCTTAACATGATCAATATAAATGCTTTTATCCAAGGGCAAAAAGTAACATGGGTAAGAAGATTAATAGCAAATAAAGGACAGTTACACCACTTAACTAAGCATATAATAAACATAAATAATATAGTCAATCTTGGATCTAAATATCCAGAGGGTACACTTAGTACTATTAAAAACCCTTTCTGGAAAGATGTCATAAAATCATATGTCAACTATTTAGAACATAATAGCTGCAAGCTAAAGGAGGATGATGTTTTAACTTCTTCTATTTTCTACAACCCAAATATACTAATTGGGGGTAATCACATATTTTATAAATCTTGGTATAATAAAGGAATATGTCTAGTAAATGACTTGATAAGAGAAGATGGTAGTTTTTATACATTTACAGAGTTTAACTCCATATATAAGGTAAATAGTAACTTTTTAAATTATAACGGAATTGTTAAGTCTATAAAATTGTGGGTTAGCAAGCTAAATATAGATTCATTCAATCATAAATTAACATATCCTATTATACCATCAAATATCCAAGCATTAACTAAACAGCAAAAAGGATCTAAACATATTTACAACATCCTCAATAATGACTATACTCAACCTACTTCAAAAGCAAAATGGTTGGAATTATTTAATATTGATAATGAATATTGGAAAGAAATATACAAATATCCATTCAAAAAAAACATAAGTACCACCTTACAATGGTTTCAAACAAGAATCAACCACAGAATTTTAGCAACTCGTAGATTTTTACACAAAATTAATATCAAAGACAATTCAAAATGTCTTTTTTGTAAACAGGAAGAAACCCTTACACATATGCTGTGGTCCTGCCCTGAAACACAAACAATTATTAATGAACTTAAAAGATGGCTCTTTAATAATGAACAGGATTTTAATATTGATGAAAAAACCTTTATTTTTAACACAAACAAAAAGTACACATGGGTACAGTTATATCTTCTCTTAGAAACCAAATATTATATATTTTCATATAAACATCTCGAAAAAAAACTTTCAATTATAACTCTAAAACATAGAATTAGAGAAGTGCTACAAGTACAACAGACAATAGCCACCAAAAACAATGACCTAGACAAATTCAATAGCATTTGGGACCCATATAAAGAACAAATTTTAAACCTTTAAGTCCTAAAATCTCAAGAATACCATCCCATGGACAAACATACTTTTAAACTTGTGTTAATATATAATAATAAAGTTGGACCAGGTGAAGAAGGCAATACCACACCCAAAACCTTATCTTCTATAAATAATCATAATCCTTAAATAAGTTAAAAGTTGACTATTTACTGTTCCCAATATAAATTGTTTGATAAACGTACATTATCATATGCCGTAAGCCAGATGTATTATATAAATGAATAAGGTGAAAAAATGTGGTGTGAGAGTGTTTTCTATTTGTATATATGTATGTGATGATTGTACAGTGTGTGGTGGGAACCCCGACCCACAACACACTTATTTACGGGGATAATAAATGGGTTGACCACTATGGCAACTGAAAAAAAAAAAAAAAAAAAAAAAAAAAAAAAAAAAAAAACAGTTATAAAACACTACAGATCACAAACTTTAGATTTTTACTGGTATGCTTCATTGTGAAATTAAACAAGAGGCCCACGAGGGCCTGTGGACGCTCTACTGGCTAACACGGCTCTTATAACATCAATGAAACGATTGACTGCCATTTACGCTTTTTTGAAAGTTTCGGGCAAAAAACAGCTTTTTAACTAAATCAAGGGTCATAACTAAAGAATCTGGTAAAGTTTGGTAAAGATCAGATGAAAAATGAAGGCCCTACCGTATTAACGAGGCAAAATATTGCATTTTTAACTAAATCAAGGGCCGTAACTCCTCCGTTACTGGTCCGACTGGTCCAACATAGAGCTTAAAAAAAAAAAAAAATCTAAAAAAAAATAAAAAAAAAATAAAAAAAAAAAAATATTAAAAAAAATAAAAAAATTAAATAAAAAAATAAATAATAATAATATAAAAAAAGAAAGTCATAAAATCTGCTAAAGTTTGGCAAAGATCGGATGAAAAATGAAGGCCCTATCGTCTTAACGAGGCAAAATATAGCATTTTTAACTAATTCAAGGGCCGTAACTCCGCTGTTACTAGTCCGATATGAATGGTTTTCAAACTTGTCCGAGCTTTCATTGATATTAACAATCTGATAAAGTTTGGTAAAGATCGGATGAACAATGAAGCCCCTATCGTCTTAACGAGGGAAAATATATTTTAACTAAATCAAGGGCCATAACTCCGCTGTTACTGGTCCGATATGGCTGGTTTTCGAACTTGTTCAAGCTTTTAACGACATTAACAATCTGATAAAATTTGGTAAAGATCGGATGAACAATGAAGCCCCTATCGTCTTAACAAGGCAAAATATAGCATTTTTAACTAAATCAAGGGCCATAACTCCCTTGTTACTAGTCCGATATGGCTGGTTTTCGACATTGTTGGAGTTTTCATTGATATTAACAATCTGATAAAGTTTGGTAAAGATCGGATGAACAATGAAGCCCCTATCGTCTTAACGAGGCAAAATATCGCATTTTTAACAAAATCAAGGGCCATAACTCCGCTGCTACTAGTCCGATATGGCTGGTTTTCGAACTTGTCCGAGCTTTCATTGATATTAACAATGTGGTAAAGTTTGGTAAAGATAGGATGAAAAACGAAGGCCCTATCGTCTTAACGAGGCAAAATATAACAATATAGCATTTTTAACTAAATCAAGGACCATAACTCTGCTGTTACTGGTCTGATCTGGCTGGTTTTCAAACTCGTCAGAGCTTTCATTGATATTAACAATGTGGTAAAGCTTGGTAAAGATAGGATGAAAAATGAAGGCCCTATCGTCTTAACGAGGCAAAATATAGCAATATATCATTTTTAACTAAATCAAGGGCCATAACTCCGCTGTTACTTGTCCGATCTGGCTGGTTTTCGAACTCATCTGAGCTTTCATTGATATTAACAACCTGTTAAAGTTTGGTAAAGATCAGATGAAAGATGAAGGCCCTATCGTCTTAACGAGCCAAAAGTTAACGCCGATGAAGGACGACGGACAACGGACGGACGACGGACAACTCGGCATCCCATAAGCTCTGCTGGCCTTCGGCCAGTAGAGCTAAAAAAACATTCCCATATGCTACATTGTGGCATTTCAAAATGCTTCATTGCATCATCATGTCATAACTGACATATGAAAAAAAGAGTAACTGGTGTATCTAATCTTTCTGCATTTTAGCTTTGAAAATGTCAAAATATGCAAATGTTTTATTCGGGGTTTTCCTATACACCTCTACACAAAATAATGTGTAACAAGTAACTCCAGGGGCAGGGCCAAGTCAAACAGTGCTTATTTTGCCATGTTTTAAATAGGCTATCTCACACCTTGTTTCATACAGAATTCTCCTTTTAAACCTTGTCCATCGGATGAAGACGAAAACTGAGAGTGCCCTGAGCATGTTAAACAAGAGGGCCATGATGGCCCTATATCGCTCACCTGAGTTAATTTGAACCAATACAAGAGGGCCAAGATGGCCCTAAAGCGATACCTGAGTACTGGCACATTATCGAACTTCTTCGAAATCTTATGGTCATATATAATCTGTGCAAGTTTGGTTAAGATTGTTCAAGAAATGTGGGCTCTGTTGTGTATAACAACATTGATATAGACAGTTTAAGACACTGACAAAGTTTGGTAAAGATCAAATACAAAATGAAGGTGCTAGAGAGTAACACATTGGGCAGAGCCAAATGTGACCCCAGGGCTACATGTAATATATGAGAGCTGTGTGCTTTGTGGTTTTAGAGAAGAAGATTTTTTAATTTTTTCCCTATACAAGTCTATGTAAAACGTGACCCCTGGGGCTGGGCCAAATGTGAACCCAGGATCACCATTTGAACAAACTTGGTAGAGAACCATAAGCTTATAGCAAATGCAAAATATTAAACCTCTGGCTCTTGCAGTTTCAGAGAAGAATATTTTTTAAGTTTTTCCCTATACATGTCTATGTAAAACATGTGTCCCTTGGGGCGGAGCCAAATGTGACCCCAGGGTCACCATTTGAACAAACTTGGTAAAGGACCATAAGCTTATAGTAAATGCAAAATATCAAACCTCTGGCTCTTGCAGTTTCCGAGAAGAAGATTTTTAAAAAAAAAATCCTATATAAGTCTCTGTAAAACTGTGACCCCCGGGGCGGGGACAAATTTGACCCCAGGGTCACCATTTTAACAAACTAAGTAGAGGACCATAAGCTGATGCTACAAGTAATACATGAGAGCTCCGTGCCATGTGGTTCCAGAGTTGGAAGATTTTTTTCAGTTTTTCCCTATACAAGCCTATGTAAAACTGTGACCCCCGGGGCGGGGCCAAATGTGACCACTGGGTCACCATTTGAACAAACTTGGTAGAGGACCATAAGCTTATAGCAAATGCAAAATATTAAACCTCTGGCTCTTGCAGTTTCAGAGAAGAAGATTTTTTAAGTTTTTCCCATACATGTCTATGTAAAACGTGACCCTCGGGGCGGGGCCAAATGTGACCCCAGGGTCACCATTTGAACAAACTTGGTAAAAGACCATAAGCTTATAGTAAATGCAAAATATCTAACCTCTGGCTCTTGCAGTTTCCGAGAAGATTTTTTTTTAAAAAAAATATCCTATATAAGTCTATGTAAAACTGTGACCCACGGGAGAGGACAAATTTGACCCCAGGGTCACCATTTTAACAAACGGACCATAAGCTGATGCTACATGTAATACATGAGACCTCTGTGCCTTGTGGTTAGAGAAGAAGATTTTTAAAAAAAAAATCCTATATGTCTATATGAAAACAAGAGGCCCAAGAGGCCCAAGAGGGCCTGTGGACGCTCTACTGGCTAATATGGCTCTTATGACATCAATGAAGCAAGTGACTATTGTCTTAAAGAGGCAAAATATGGCATTTTTAACTATATCAAGAGCCATAACTCCGCCATTACTGGTCCGATCTGGCTGGTTTTCCAAGTTGGCCAGTAGAGATAATAAAAATGAAAAAAAAAAAAATTAAAAAAAATTAAATAAAAAAATTAAAAAAAAAAAAAAATATATAAAAAAAAAATATAAAAAAAAAAAAAATGAAAAAAAAATATATAAAAATATTACAAAAAAACAAATAATGAAAAAAAATACAAAATAAAGAAATTTAAAAATTTAAAACAAGCATTGATGTAAAACTGTGACCCCGGGGTAACCATTTGAACAAAATTGGTAAAGGACTATAAGCTTATAGCAACAGGAAAATATTAAACCTCTGGCTCTTGCAGTTTCAGAGAAGAATATTTTTTAAGTTTTTCCCTGTACATGTCTATGTAAAACATGTGAGCCTTGGGGCGGGGCCAAATGTGACCCCAGGGTCACCATTTGAACAAACTTGGTAAAGGACCATAAGCTTATAATAAATGTAAAATATCAAACCTCTGGCTCTTGTAGTTTCCGAGAAGAAGATTTTTAAAAAATAAATCCTATATAAGTCTATGTAAAACTGTGACCCTCGGGGCGGGGACAAATTTGACCCCAGGGTCACCATTTGAACAAACTTAGTAGAGGACCATAAGCTGATGCTACATATAATACATGAGAGCTCTGTGCCATGTGGTTCCAGAGAAGAAGATTTTTTCATTTTTTCCCTATACAAGCCTATGTAAAACTGTGACCCCCGGGGTGGGGCCAAATGTGACCCCTGGGTCACCATTTGAACAAACTTGGTAGAGGACCACAAGCTTATAGCAAATGCAAAATATTAAACCTCTGGCTCTTGCAGTTTCAGAGAAGAAGATTTTTTAAGTTTTTCCCTATACAAGCCTATGTAAAACTGTGACCCCGGGGCGGGGACAAAATTTGACCCCAGGGTCACCATTTGAACAAACTTAGTAGAGGACCATAAGCTGATGCTACATGTAATACATGAGAGCTCTGTGCCATGTGGTTTCAGAGAAGAAGATTTTTTAAAGTTTTTTCCTACTATATGGAAAACATGCAAAACCTCAATATACAAACTTTGGACCCCAGGGGCACGGCCATTTTTGATCCCGGGGACTTTATTTGAACAAACTTGATAGTCTAGGCGTTGGCGATCATTTTAAAAGAAAAACTGTTGAAATCTGTCAAGCGGTTCTGGATAAGATTTTTTAAGGTTTCGACCATATATGGTAATGGCAGCCATCTTGGATGTAGCGCTGACCTAATTTTAACAAATCTAAAAAGCATTCATCTAAGGATCATCCATGTGAAGTTTGGTCAAAATTAGCCAAGCGGTTTCTGAGGAGAAGTCGTTTGAAGAAAAGTTAACGGACGACAGACGACAGACAACAGACGACAGACGACAGACGGACGACGGACAACACACCATCCCATAAGCTCTTCTGGCCGTTGGCCAGTAGAGCTAAAAATGCAAAATCTCAATATACAACTTTGGACCCACGGGGCATGGCCATTTTTGAACCCGGGGACTTCATTTGAACAAACTTGATAGTCTAGACGTTGGCGATCATTTTAAAAGAAAAACTGTTGAAATCTGTCCAGCGGTTCTTGAGAAGATTTTTTAAGGTTTCAACCATATATGGTAATGGCGGCCATCTTGGATGTCGCACTGACCTAATTTTAACAAATCTAAAAAGCATTCATCTAAGGATCATCCACGTGAAGTTTGGTCAAAATTGGCCACACGGTTTCTGAGGAGAAGTCGTTTGAAGCAAAAGTTAACGACGACGACGGACGACGGACGACGGATGACGGACGACGGACGAAGAGTGATCCCAATAGCTCACCTTTGAGCCTTCGGCTCAGGTGAGCTAAAAACAACACAAGAATCTATTTGTTAGTTTGAGTATCACACTGTTTCTGGACTCCTATTAATCCTTGCCCTCCCTCTGGGCCAGCTAGAAATAACCCCAAGATAATCATTTATCCAACAATTCAATTCAATTTATATAGTGAAGGGAAAAAGAAACGCATAATGGGTATTTCCGCTATATATTGTATGTTTAATACACTACTGCTAATCAAATGGTACAGGGCGACATTAGGCCTGTCCTGTTGGAAAGGTTTAAACGGCACCGAACTCACCGATGGTTACCCTTTTAAAGTTTCATTATCGACAGAATGGACATTAGGCTCAAGCTAACTTCGGCTTTAAACGTTGCAATCTCTTAACATTAAGCACAATACTGAAATGACTCTTACTTTTTCAAGCGAAACTTTAATAACATTTATGAATTTTGTGTAAGGTATACTTTCATTAAAACTTCTACTACATGACAGAGCTGTCCTTTCTGTAATTCTTTGTAGCCTCATTTTGTACAAAACACGTTGATATATATCTGGAATATTATGTGGAATTAGGTGTATATAATAGTATGTATAGGCAATTTTTTGAATATGCGTTTCTTTTTCCTTTCAGTATATAAATTCAAATTGTGGCTATGTCACACAATTATCGAAAGATTGACAGGATTTCTCAAGTTTTATTGTCTTACCATGTAAGTAAACTGATATATGTCTTACCGTGTACGTAAACGGATACATGTTTTGTGCCAGTAAGGCTTACGTAGTTGGTAGCGGAGCACGTGTAGATGCCCTCATCCATCTTTAACACAGACCAGATCTCAAGGTTGATGTTGTACACGTCATATTGGCCATCTGTGTGCATGTACGGTTTGGTAATGCTGACTGGTGGTGTCTCCTGTCAATCAAACAGACAATCGTAACAAATTGGCAAATATCGTGAAGATACAGATCCATCAAGGAAGTATGAAGAAATATTTTTCTTATAACTTCTTTTTATTAGGATAAATATGAAGAAGGTAATTACTTTGAGAATACTCTGTATCATATTAATGTATTTTAAAACAGATGTAGTCGATAGTGAGCCATCTTGGGGTGGAGTCAAAAATAATGTTGCTCTTGCAAGTTGTCATGATGTGGGGAAGTCATACACTAAATTTGGTTGAATTACGCCTAGTGGTTTAGGAGGAGTTATGCAACATTACAGACGGACGTACGGACGGATGTACAGACAGATGGACAAACAGATGGACAGACAGATGGACGACGGATGCCGCACCACGGCATAAGCTCTGCTGATCTTTGATCAGTCGAGCTAAAAACACATAAAAATAATTCTCTAAACATTTAATATAACACAGAAATATGTAAAACAAGAGGTCAATGACCTTGAAGCTCTACTGATAGGTTTTTGATAGCTATATCAACATTCCTGTGAAGTTTCATGAAAATCTGTCAAGTAGTTTCAGAGGAGTAGTCGCTACAAGGTTTTACTATATAACTCTATGTTATCAAAGATGGCCATGTTTAATGTTTAATGTCGAATCAAAATAATTTTGAACAGGGACTAACACCATGTCATGCTGTTCATTTTAGAAAAAGTCCCATATCACTTATAGTTTTCAAGAAGTAGTCGCTACAATTTTTTTTTTTAAAAATCTTTTAGCCGTGGTGGCCATACTGAATTTCCAGCCAACCTGAAATTTTGCTAGGATCAACTAGATGTCAAGAGCAACATTCCTGTGAAGTTTCATGAAAATCCGTCCAGTAGTTTCATAGGAGTAGTCGCCACGAGATTTTCCTATATAACTCTATGTAAACAAAGATGGCCGCTGGTGGCCATGTTTGACATCCAATCAAAATAAACTTTGGTTAGGAACAATTACATGTCATGCCAGTCATTTTGGTAAAGGTTCCAAATCAATATCTCAATATATGGCAGCCATCTTGAATTTTGGCCAACCTGAGTTTTTGCTAGGATCAACTAGACATCAAGAGCAACATTCCTGTGAAGTTTCATGAAAATCGTTAAGTAGTTTCAGAGGAGTGTAATATAGCCTGTCCAATTCCTTCTTATTATAAAACACAAAGTCAGTTTTTTGTCTAAGTTGTTTAATTTCTGATCGTATAGCTTTTACTAATACATACATACGTTCTAACTACATAAGTCAACAGTATGTGCCGGTCTGAGATAACCACTCAGAGCGGGCCTATTTATACTAAAATATCTACATGTTATGAAACAATGGTTTTTATTTTGGTCCTTTCCTTGAGTCCTTTAAGACCCAAGTGCTGACATTTAAGTGATCGTACTTGGCGTAACTGCATGATTCACACCAGTTAATATGAATCCTAACCCTACTCGTGACTTGACTCGGGTGGTACCGATAATTTATCGCTGCCATTTCGTTCGTGTTTCATGGTCAAGCCTGATTTGAACTTGGGGGTGACCGGTCGCTAATTACTTTATACTTGATCAGTACACACAAATGTTCATTGTTAAGAATGAATGGCCGACGTTAATTAGACGGCTCTCTTGATTTACAAGTGATTCGGCACGACTCGTGCCTTAATATTTCCTGTTGATCATGACTAAGTTATTAAGCTGTCAGCAAGTGATTATTTCATACATCATATAGTTCATAATATACATTGGGATATGACTATTTTACAGGAGTAGTCGCCACAAAAAAAAGTTTACGGACAGATGGACGGACGATGGACACCGCACCACGGCATAAGCTCTGCTGATCTTTGGTGAAGTATGAATAAGATCTGATCTGCCTTTATTGCACATTTTATGGGCCATCACAATTTGGGTTCCGTGGGAGACCAGAATTTGCAGAAGACAAAATTAGTTATGCAACCCTTTACAACATACTATAACGAAACCAATTCCCACTTATATATAGGAAAAAACTTTTTAAAAAATCTTCTTTTCTGAAACCACAAGGCACAGAGCTCTCATATATTACAAGTAGCATCAGCTAATGGTCCTCTACCAAGTTTGTTCAAATGGTGACCCTGGGGTCAAATTTGGCCTCATGCCGGGCATCACAGTTTACATAGATTTATATAGTAAACAAAATAAAACATCTTCTCTGAAACTGCAAGAGCCAGAGGTTTAATATTTTGCATTTACTAGCAGCTTATGGTCCTTTACCAAGTTTATTCAAATGGTGACCCTGGGGTCACGTTTTATAGACTTGTATAGGGAAACACTTAAAAAATCTTCTATGAAACCACAAGGCACAGAGCTCTCATATATTTGATCTTTGTCAGTGTCTTTATATCAATGTTGTTAAAAACACAACAGAGGCCATATTTCTTGAACAATCTTAACCAAACTTGCACAGATTGTATATGACCATAAGATTTCGAAGAAGTTCGATAATGGGCCAGTACTCAGGTGATCGAATTAGGGCCATCTTGGCCCTCTTGTTTATTAAGTCAATTACTCACATACCAAAAGCCTTACAGTATTCAAACTTCATACACACATCTATATGGTACCATTATGTCATACCCAAATCCGGTCCATATAACTTGCCTTTTAATATTACACAGTCACTTACCATTTTGTTACTCCATTTTGTAAGCAACTGATAACCTTTTAGCTGGGCATTCGGGTCCCTTGGACACATTTTCTAGTTTCCTTTTAAACTGTTGTACCACAAAATATATAAAATAATAACATTAAGTTAATACCCTGTACGACACCGCTGTTGATGTCTGCATTGAGGACTTCCTTCTTTAGGATCAGGTCACCATTATCAGGGAAAAGACCGAGGTAGTCCGAATGCCCTGAGCCGAACGCTTTGTCTGTCATTGTAAATTTAAACGGATTGTTTGGAGCCTGAAATAATGCAATAAGTTAAATAATTAATAATGTTTATTACATTTCTATAAGCAAATATCGGGACCTCGGTGAAAGAAAATTCTAACTCTGAACATAAAAGTAACTACTAGTAACTGTCATGTCAATGAAGTGTTGCGGAAGTCGACGGCATCCACCGATAACATTAAACAAAGCAAAATGTTTCAGTTGAAAACCATCCACAAAATGAAAATGCAATAAACAGATTATTTAACTGCTTGATTCAATTATATCGAAATCCTCGATGGTAAGCGTGTTTGTTTTTAAACTCAATCGCATCCGCTCGTTCCTGAAAAAACACATGCCGGATTTTCCTATAATCGATCCCTGCACTTAAAGAATTGCTGACAGATTTGAATGAATAAATACAATGTTGTAAAAGTTTATATGCTGAACACAATAACTTAACATATTAAGTCTATAACATAACCCTTATGCAATATAGGTTGCTCCAGCCATGATGTTTTCTCCATGCACTCATATGAAGAGTGGATTTAAGGTTATTAAAGGTTATTAAATTATACTCAGTGTCAATGAAAACGCACCACAAAGCAGTTCCTTTTAACAGTTAGAACTTAAGGCATTTTGCATTTTTTATGTGCATATCTTGATTTAGTGTTTTCAACATTGGTGTTATTCTTCCAGGTTTCTTCAGTTACATTGCACAAAGAAAACATTTTCTCAAATTGAACTGGACGGTAAGGCGCACCAACACATGAAAGATTATATGGTGCCTAACAGGAATGAACATGCCAGGCTCATCCTCCATTTACATCAAGATAAAATATGGAGAATGGTCCTAAAACCTTTTAACTGGCAGAAATGCAAAGTTGCTTGAATCGTTGCTATAGTACCAGACATTCCATTTATTACAGAGCCATGTTTCCACGTTTGCATACAATGTGACATTGAACGAGTATGATAAAAAATGCCAAAATGAACACGAAGAGTCTGCCTCGATTGCAGGATCTGCAGTGGTTGTATTCTATCCCGGCAACCACACAGGGACATTTTCTCAAAAACGTACTGTCAGAAGTCAAACAATAAAAAGGCCAGTTAAACCAATTATCCATATCCATATCCACTGTCCATATTAAAATGATTATCCATAGTAAACAATGTTAAATGACAAGGTTACAATAAATGGGTTAACAGTGGCATAGCTGCCTATAGGCACTGTAGGCACGTGCCTACACATTGTCCCAAGAAAATAAAAATGCCAAAAATGCAATAAACACTGTGTGGGGTAGAGGGTGAATGGGTATGGTCAGCTCATACAAACTTTTAATTGTGGTCTTTTCATAAAGATTTTCATAAAGATTTTCAGAAAGCAAGTATTCATATTAATATGTGTTATTTTGTTCTGTTCCAATGTTTTTGCTGCGGAATTGCAGATTAAAAAACTTGAAATCGCAGGTTGAAAACATATTGTTTGCTGCTTAAAATACTGTCAGAATGCAGGATTTGTCTTCCTTCTAAAAAAAAAAAATCTGGGGGGAGCATGCCCGCTGGACCACCTTAGACCTTGTGCCTACACACTGATTTAGGCACAGCTACGCCCAGCGGCGTAGCGTGGCATACTCCATTACGCCATGGCGTAACATGGAAATTGAAAAGGCAAAAAAAAAAAATCGTAAAAGTTGAAATCTGCAATAAAAACTGAAGGGGGTGAGGGGGGAAAGGTTTTTCAACTAGCATTTTCAAATATGAAAATGAAAATCAGTTTTTCAAAATCTAAAAATATTTGCTGTATTTTGTTGCCGCGTTAATAAATTTGGGTAGTATATATACCGCGTGTATTTATTTTAAAATCAATACTCGGTTTGTATACTCTTTATCGTTGGGGTATATTGCGATCCGAATGATTTGTTTACAACGCGCAAATATTTGAACTGGCATCGAGTTCAGCTTTAAGTCATGAACCTCCGTACCCAGATATGTTTTCGGGCGGAAGATAACACCAGATTGAAGTTGTTAAACTCAAAGTGGGACGAAGTACAACATTACCCCTTCCCAGTCAGGTATCTACAATATAGCATGAACTTGAAGTTCAAAACAATTGTTTAGCCTCAGCACAATTTCAATAGGCCTCATCTAATCATTTTGATTTTATTGAATCAAAATATCAAATGCAAATCTATCATACAGTTACTGTATAATCGTAAGCAAACATTTTGGAAAAGTTTGTCACAAAGCTGACCCACGTCGATTTTATTTTTATGTATACTGCACAAAAAATAAAAGGCGCCGCATTTTTTCTTAAAAAGGTACATTGGCGGTAGATGTCGAAAGCTAGGCTGGGAATGGTTTAACAAGAATTCATGGTTGAGGTATTATGTGTCAGTGGATGGTGCATACTGCGCCCCGTGTTTCCTGTTTGTCGGAAATGACAGTAAGGCTAAGGTGCTCGTATCGACCCCTCTAACGGACTGGAGCAATGTATCAAAGCAGATCGGTAAGTAGGGCCTAACATATATATGTTATATGTACACGTTATTCTAAATTGTTCCAATGATGTAACTATATGCACTGGCTGCAGAACATGAGCCTATTTAGTATTATGAATTTCTCCTGTAGACTAGTCGGTTTTACGAGAGGTCTTTGTAAAAGAAAACTTAAGTTTATATGCCTACCCGGTTAAAGTGCATCCTATACACGCGTTTAGTCCACATTTGAACCGTAGCACACGAAAATGGAATGTTTTAATTAGACCAGTTAAAGTTGCAGTACAGACAAAGATCATGCACCGGCAGCGGGTGAGCCTATTTTGACTGTGCTAAAACATGTATAAAGCTGTTTAGGCCTAGCAAAGGTTTACCTAGGCTACTGATTAAAACGATTAGATAACCCCTTTAGTATCAGGGGATCGGGCTCCCATACTGATTGGTCAGGTCAGGAAGGTCACTATAGCTAGGATTGCTCATTACGTGGTGCATTTAGCCATGTATTTTCTTTTGAGTTCCAATACCTGTGATTATATTTGATGTTTGCAGGAAATCATAACAAATCAGATGTTCACTATTCGTCGATGGAGGCTTCTGATAGGTTCATCAGCATCCTACAGGGGAAGTCCAAGGACATCGCGTGTTCACTGTCATCAGCGTACAACAGTAAAGTCGAGAAGAACAGAAAAATCCTTATTTCGATCGTGGAGGCGATTGTATTCTGTGGAAAGCAGAACATTGCTTTACGAGGGCACGAGGACCAGCACAGCAACTTCCAAGCACTTCTTCATTTCCAGGTTGTTAAAAGTTGTTTTAGAAAAATATACATGTAATCAAATTCACATATCTTTCTTATATGACCTGTTCAATTCCTATAATACTTTACTGCACCGAAATGGATATTACGCTGCATGGATTCAATATTAAAACCTCGTATAAATACATATAGATCACAATAGTCATATTAATGAACAGTAAATGCTGAATGTTGCTAGTTTTAGAACCAGTAGGCCTATTTTAGAAAATAAATTCAGTACACATGCATATCTTTTTGGTATGCACTAGTCTAGTTTAATTGGTAATGGACTGGTGGAAATCTTACTATACTTATTTTATCTCACCCCTAACTCCTTATAGGGACCAACAGAGATGACGTAGCTATTGTTTTTGTGAAATCAGAACGAGGCTAAATTTTGTGGAAAACGGTCAGCGCGTTTCAGAGTTCAATCATTTAATATTTATAAGCAATTACGGATATTTCTTAAAATAATAAATCGTTATTTAGAGACCCAAGATATTCGGCTTTTCATCATCGATTCTGGACAACTGGGTAAGATGTGTTTATTATTTATTGATTTTCGAATGCTGATCGACCGGCATCGCCTTCGGCCATGTTCGAACGCTTGATCGAGCGATTCGGAGTAGTCTGAATGACGCTAATGGAATGAATTTCCAAGAATGTTTTGTCTGAATGACAACATATTTTATCTGAAGGATAAATTGAACACACATGGCGGGCCTTTATATATACGATGAATTCGTAGATTTTACGTAAAACATTTGTTTCGGCAGAAAATTATGTGTGCATTGAATGTTGTTACAACCGCGGAACATGACGAGATCGATTTCCTGTGTTTTATTCTGCCTAAATATCAATTACGTCTGAAAGACACATTATATGCGACATTTATTAAGCCAATCAGTGATAAATTCAAGTTCCAAAAGTTAAAAGTGTCGTTTTATTGCAGATAATATCGGTTACATACGAGGGGTTATCATAGAATGGCTTCCAATGCGGAACAGCCGATCGAGCTGGGCGGCAATCGTACTGCGCAGACCGCCACGCATGCGCAGAACGATGTAAACAGATTAGAGAACTTTCTGAGAAAGGGAGAGGAAATTTTAGAAACTTTCCAGACGTCTATACGGGCTTTTGAGGGCCAAAGTCTGAAAATAAACAAACTGTCCTCAACCGTCAACCAATTGCAAAATGATTTGAAAAGGGCCGGTCCTTGCAATCGGGAAATTGATGAAGCACCACCGACAAAAAAGTCTCATTATGAACCAATTTCGGAGGAAGAAGACTCCGAGTCCGACAGCGAGATCGAGATTGATAATTTGCTACAAAGCCCAAAACCAAAGTCTGGTGAAAAAGGCAGGGATGAATTTCTGGCAGAACTAGATGAGTTTTTCGAGGAGGAAGAGAAAACGGGGGACCCTGTCAAGGGAAATGTAGCCAGGGTAGTAAACAAGACACTTCGGTCATCACAAACTGACATAGAGAAGTCAAAAAAGTTAAGTGAGAAATACAAACGTCCAAGAAATATTGAAGCCCTACAGGTCCCCAAGATAGATCAGTTTCTATGGAACCAGCTAAAAAATTCCATTAAATCCGCAGACGCCCTTAAACAGAAAACAGTTGGGCATTTAAATCGGGCTCTGGCACCGGTTGTTCAAGCAATGAATCACATCTGCGACAATGAACAGCCAGATATGGCAGTACTAAAGGAGTGCATATCTGATTCGTTTAAAATTATGTGTGCCAGCATAAACACTGTGAATCTGCAACGTCGAGAGACGATTAAAAAAGAGCTCGACCCCAAATTTAAGAGCATCTGTACAAGTGACAACCAAATTACAGCAACAGGCTTGTTCGGGGACAACTTAACTGACCAGTAAAAAAACTTGGATACAAAAAGTATCAAAATGACGAAGCACTCGGCACCAAAGAAGGATTTTTTAGAGAAGAGAAGGGGGGCCGAGAGACGGACCACACCCCCTCTGCACCTCACAAGTCCGAACACAACAACTACCACCTGTCAGTGCCGCACAAGTCGTTCCCAAAGTCCAACTTCCCTCCGAAAAACCCAACCTCAGGGAACAAATCCGGAACCTCAGGGATAGGTTACACATATCAGAAGAAGCACCCATTCAACAACAGAGGGGGCAAAGTATAGACACTCAGAATGTAAGTAAAGTTAGACAATACAGATTGGTAAATACCCCAGAAAATTTCATTGCGGGCAAAACAAAATTGAAACTCAATAATTGGCAAAAAATTACTTCAGATATATGGATTTTAAAAACTATATGTGGATATTCTGTCGAACTAGATCATATTCCTTATCAGCGTCACTATCCCACACCACTAACATTTGCAGAAATTGAGAGACAAAAAATTGATTTGGAGATTGGAAGATTTGTAAATTGTAACATTATAGAACCTGTTTTCACTTCCGATGAAAGTGAATACATTTCCAACAGATTTGCTCGTCCTAAAAAGGATGACAGTGTGCGTATCATACTAAATTTAAAACAGTTTAATGACAATGTGCAGCATATACATTTTAAGATGGAGACACTTAAGAACGCTATCGGGCTAATGACCAAAAATTGTTTTTTTGGATCAGTTGATATTTCTGATGCATTCTATTCAATTCCCATCTGCACAAAAGATCGAAAGTTTTTTAGATTTTGGTATAAGGGACAAAAATACCAATTTACAGCACTTGTGATGGGTTTAACTACTGCACCCAGAGTCTTTACCAAAATTCTCAAACCAGTTTTCTCCACTCTACGAGCAAAAGGTCACATCAGTACAGCATACATTGACGACTCATGTCTACAAGGAAATACCTACCAGGCTTGTTTATCAAATATAAACGATACAGTCACACTTATGGATAGTTTAGGGCTAACGGTGCATCCTACTAAATCGTGTTTTGTACCAACTAAAAGCATCGAATTTGTTGGCTTTATATTATGTTCACAAACAATGACGGTCAGATTAACAATTAAAAAAGTGGACAATATTATTCAGCAGTGTTATGAAATTTTAAACAAAAAACATGTATCAATACAAATATTTTCTCAGTTAATTGGGAAATTAGTAGCAGCAGAACCTGGGGTTGATTACGCACCCTTATTTTATAAACCACTAGAAAAAGAAAAAGAGACAAATTTGAAATATAAAAGAGGCAACTACTCAGCATTCATGAAGGTTTCCTGTAGTATTAAACGGGACATCCAGTGGTGGATCGATAACCTCCCATTATGCAGAAAGCAGGTTTCTTATGGCAACCCTGCACTAGTAATTCACACAGACGCCAGTTTGCTAGGGTTTGGGGCACATATTAAGTCAGAAAATGTGTCGGCAAATGGAGTATGGTCTATCAAAGAACAAAGCTTGCACATTAACATTCTTGAATTAAAAGCATGTAAATTAGCTTTGCTAGCTCTATGTGGGGACAAACATGATATTCATATTCGCATTTACACAGATAACACTACATGTTGTGCATACATAAATAAGTTTGGCGGTAAAAAATATGCATTGAACATGCTTGCTAGAGATATTTGGTTATGGTGCATTCCAAAACGCATTGATTTAAGTGCTGCACATGTGGCCGGGGTAGCAAATGTAGAGGCGGACAGATTGTCCAGGAACTTCAATGACGACCTAGAATGGTCGCTTGACCCCATTGTGTTTCAAAAGATTGTGGGTAGATATGGGACTTTGGATGTGGACATGTTTGCATCTAGACTAAACAGTAAATTAGAGAAATATGTTACTAGATTACCAGAACCATATGCATGGGCAATCGATGCATTTTCATTGGATTGGAGTAATGAGATTCTCTATATGTTTCCACCTTTCAGTCTGATTACCAGGATTCTCCAGAAGATCGTGCAGGACGAAGCAGAGGTAGTACTCGTAGCCCCAATTTGGACTACTCAAAGCTCTTGGCCACAGTTGCTTCATTTGGTGAATCAGCAAAGTTTCTTTCTACCATCATCACAGAAAATACTCCGCCTACCTCACAAACCGACGCTTCAACATCCTCTCAGAAAAATGACACTAGGTGTTTTCAGATTATCCGGGAAACATTACTCAAGCAAGGCTTTTCTACACAGGCTTCCGCACTTATCATCGACTCTTGGCGTTCCTCAACAAAAAGACAGTACTCGACATACATCGAAAGATGGCTTCAATTTTGTGTTAGGCGAAAAATTGATTCAATTAAGCCATCTTTGAGTCGAGTTATACACTTTTTGACAATGTTATTCAAACGAAAGTTAAGTTACAGTGCTTTAGGTACAGCAAGAGCTGTAATAAATGCATTTACAACCACATGTGGAGGGGTAGATTACAGCAGTAGTTTACTGCTTAAGAAGTTTATGAAAGGTGTCTTTCATAATAGGCCAAATTTTTCCTAAACATACACGTGTATGGGATGTAAACATTGTTTTCAAATATTTGAGTTCTTCAAATGACGATACCTTGATTTTCTTGTCAGGGAAACTATGTATTTTGTTTTTATTGCTATCTGCACAGAGGTGCCAAACATTACATTTAATATGTTTAGAGGATATTGTGCTGAATGCACATCAGATTGTTATCAAAACAAATCATTTACTTAAACAGTCAAGACCAAACTATCATCTTGAACCTATTGTGTTACAAAGTTACACCAAAAACAAAAAACTGTGCATTGTCAATATATTCAGACAGTATTTACATAGAACAAAGCATTTAAGGCATCTGAATGATAAAAAATTGCTTATTAGCACTCAAAGTCCTCACAGAGGTGTGACACAAGCTACTGTTGGTCGATGGACCAGAATGATAGTGGGAAAAGCTGGTGTTGACTGTACATTTACTACACATAGCACCAGGGCTGCTTCTACCAGTAACGCAAAGGCAAGAGGCGTGTCTCTAGACATAATTGCAAAAACGGCCGGATGGTCCAATGTTCGAACCTTTCGCAGGTTTTATGATAAACCAGTTGACGGGAAGTCCATCCAATCGGCGCTGTTAGATATGTAGATATTGTGTATACATGTATAATGTATTAGACTTAAGTCTATAATGTGTCAATTGCAACAATGGTGCTTTGTTGATGAAATTATATATCGGGCAAATCAAAAATACGTTTTTCAAGTTCTTTGGTTTGCATAATTGGAATTGAAAAAATCAACTCTAAAATCTCTGTTGCTCCCTATAAGGAGTTAGGGGTGAGATAAAATTGTAAGATTAAATGAGACTTACCTTGAAAAGGGAAGTCGAAGTTTGATCGATATTTTATCGATCGCTAAATCCTTAAGGGATCAAACACCCACCCACCACTCCCAGTGGCTCGATTTTTCAACTCCTTTGTGCCAAACACATACTACCAGTTGTGTTTGGCACTAAGCTCTGAAGACTGATTTCACAAAAACAATAGCTACGTCATCTCTGTTTGATCCCTTAAGGAGTTAGCGATCGATAAAATATCGATCAAACTTCGACTTCCCTTTTCAAGGTAAGTCTCATTTAATCTTACAATTTTACGACAAGTGGTCCGTGTCGGATTAAAAATTGAGCAAATTTGCTCTACGTTTATATAAGCTAAAAGTGCAGTTACCCACGTGCTAAATTGTTGCAAAATCAGTATAGTAACACGTACATGATATGATACACATATGGCCGCTTGCTCACAGTGGCCTCTATTTAGTGAGCAGGATTCGGGTTCAACTGATCTGTCTATTGTTCATTTACCGCTATTCTTTTCAATTGATCATTTGAACCCAAATCCTGCTTACTAAATAGCAGCCAATTTAGTCTATACAAATGATCTAAATCGTTAAATTGATTTACAGGCAAAACACAGCGAACTGTTAAGAGATCACCTAGAACACGCCGATCCCTGTACTAAGTACACCTCCCCAGACATCCAAAATGAGTTGATAACGATCTGTGGGGACATGCTGGTTAAGGGGATAGTGAACGCCTGCAACCAATCAAGCTGCTTAGGTTTTATCGCAGACAAAGCAACGGACGCTGGGACTATGGAGCAGATGGCTCTATGTGTAAGGTAAAGACTACAAGACGTTATGGAATAATCAATAATTAAATCAAACCATTACTAGCAATAATTAAATCAAACCATTACTAGCATAGTTTATTTAATTTATTTTCTCTACATATTGAACGAAGCCAATAATAATAATAGCATGTGTGTATTTGTTTATAGTACAGAGTTTGGCCGAATGTTATGCAAACTAAAATATTAAGTTAAATTATAATGAAAGACGTTTTAATGAAAACAACCATTCAATTGCTTATTATAATTATTGACCTATTTATTTTAGATTCTGGGACTCCTCTTCTAAAACACTCCGTGAAGACTTCATCGGCTTCGCCATGTGTAAGTCAACGACAGGCGAAGCTCTCTCTGAGGCGTTTCTGCATAATCTAGAGGCCGCAGGTGTTGAACTACCTAAAATGAGAGGACAGGGCTATGATGGGGCAGCCAACATGAGTGGAGTGTACATAACCAAAGTTTAACTTAGCACACTTCCATTGTCATTCTTGCAGTAACTCAAACTTTATATCGGTATTAATTATTTAATTAGTTGATTGCTCACCAAATGGTCGTCACTCTTCAGTAGCAAGCGCCGACTATGAAGGGACTGTAACCGGATTCCGCCTCCCAGGTGCGAGACGGGTGCCTTGTCCATTAGGCCATCGCACTTGGTATACGTACATTTTGTATGTCTGTACGCTTTGTCATGTTGAAACACAATCCATTACTGATAATGTATTGCTATAAAATGTATAGTCATTTTTTTACCATTGATTTCCACGATTTTACTTCTAGCTTATATTACAGTATAGGCATGTGTGTACAGGTTCGACCATTGACTCATTTTTATAGACACGATGTAACAACTTGTATTACTCATATTTATAAAATTGCAGATTCCGGGGTGTGCAGGCTCGTGTGAAGGCACAGATACCTGGGGCTATTTATACGCACTGCAAGGCACATTGTTTGAATCTGGCCATCGTTCATGCTTCAAAAGAAACATACGCCCAGAATATGATGGACATGGTCCAAACTATTGCATTTGCATCAATTATTCAGCGAAAAGATTATTGTGCTTTCGAGAGAACATCGATCCAGTGGATAGAGAGGAAATGAATCGGCGCACAAAACTGCAGTCGTTATGTGAGACTCGTTGGGCAGCACGCGCAGACGCTCTTTTCACCTTCCTCTTATCCTTCACCGCTGTCGAATCATCCCTTCACCAGCTGGCCACAGAACATGGCGACACGAAGGCAGCCTCTTACCACAAGGCAATACTCACAAGTCTGATTGCAGTAGAGCACGTTCTTTCAGCAGTCGCGCCTTTATCAAAAATGCTACAGAAAAAAACATGCGACCTTGTATTTGCCGTTACTGAAACGTGGGCTGTAGTAGCACTGTTAGAGGCCGAAAGGGGTTACGCCGAGGTGTGGAATGTATTGTTTGACAAGGCAGTCAACCTAGCCAACCAGGTCGGTGTTGAACCCGGTATTCCACGACACGCTGGTCTTCAAAGAAACCGACCTAATGTACCAGCGGTGACTCCGTCCGATTTCTGGAGAAGAAATATGTATTTGCCCTTCGTGGATCACCTCATCTCAGATATGCAGATTCGACTATTGCAGGGTGAAGCCAGGTACAATGCACAGTACCTTATACCGACACAGGTGGATAATTTAACTGCAGAGATCATCGGCAATATTCATGAAACCTTTCTGCCAGATATTGAACCCGACCTAGACCTGTTTGTTCGTGAAGAAAGAGGTGGCAAGCCAGGTGTTTCGCTGTCAGACCAGAGCCCAAACCAGATACCCTCGAAAAGGCTGTGTAACTATCCAGCCCAGACCTTTACCATAACGTGCGGATGTGTCTGGAGGTATTACTGGCAATGCCAGTCAACACTGCCACGGCTGAACGTTCATTCAGCACCATGCGCCGCGTCAAGACATATCTAAGGAACACCATGACGACGGAGAGGATGTCTGGCCTAGGCCTCCTCAACATATATAGGGAACGAGAAATTAATGTGGAAGAGGTGGTAGACATCTTCGCGCCTAGAAAAGAAAGGCGTCTCGCACTATTGTTTCGTGTGTAAACGCATTTATGTAAAGTAAAGTGCTTGTTGATTACAGTGTCACTCCCATTAAAAATGTCTGCCAGATTTGGCTTATCGTGATGACATTGTCTTCCCTATTGCTATCCACTACGGCGCCTGACAGGTAGGCACTCGCTAACCATTATTTAACTGACTGGCGGCTTAGATCAGACTATTAAGGGATGTTAAAACTAGACTGCAATAGTAGGCCTACATAAGACACTTGTCTAAATTTGTTCACCATAAGTTAGTTAAAATGCAAGCTCTACGGTGAGTAGTAGACGTTCGCATTTGAATATTATCGCATAAATAGCAAGTTTGTATTTTGTTTCTGTATTATGTCCCAACTTCAAATTACTTTCTGAAATTGGTTTAATTTTTTTAAAAAGCTTAATAACAAGGAAATGCTTTACATACATGACATGCACAGGTATGTCTATTCTTAACTTGTTCTCCAAAATGAAGTATAGTCCGATTTTTTCACGACATTATATCATAAGTTTACAAACTTTGTACAAAGTGACAGTGTTAACTAAAACTTTACGTCGCTGGTCTTTCCCCTTCAAAACTTCAGGAGAATGCACCATTTGCGTTCTATTTTCCAAAATTTTCCCGAACCCCCACCAGCGGGATGGAGTCACTCCCTCCCGCACCTACCCCCACTTACCGCGAGGCGGCTCGGTTTGCAGCTACTCTGCTCATTTTGGAGTAACTTCAAAAACGGCCACGCTACTCCCCTGACGCCCCTGGTTAACTGCTAGGCTAGCAATATTAAACATATAAGACAAGTTAGGTATCAAGATTCAATTTTACTTTAAATAGAAAATATTGGTTCAGCAGTTTTATTCCAAATGGTGTGTGAATATTCCTACAGGATTAACATATGAAGCTAAAGGTGCATTTTAATGGATCTCATGATGATCTGTATATAGGATTTGTCCCCTCCGGTGACACACCGGTAGGGAATTAACTTATAACAAAGTCAGAGGACAGCGTGCTCAACTATTCGAAGAATTTATTGGACGAAGGTAGTATATTTACAATGAATACTAGGTTTGAATAAACAATACATGGACTTTATTTCGTTTTATAAAAACAAGAAAAAAACAATGCAAAGGACATATTTATGGAAAAGTCACAATGTTGTTAGTAGTTATTAAGGAATGGCAAACATACACGTTAATTTTTGTGTCTCGTTCAGTTGTTCAGTTGAAGAAGAATAGGTTTATGATCTGAGAAGTATGTTTCCATCGAATAGTATGTACAATCTGTCATATTTTCAGTGACATACACATGGTCTGTTAATACCCTGTAAGGGTTGGGGAAGAAGATCGGAGTCTATGTTGGCTGGGTGGTTGTATCCATCTGTACATGCCCAGTAAGTGTATATACGGTTATAGGGTGGGGATCTCAATGGTTTCCAAGTTATGACCAAGGGGCTATGTCCCCAGGGGTGGGGAAGGAACCCAGTGTCTATGCTGGTTGGATGATTGTATCCGTCAGTTCATGCCCAGTAAGTGTATATATGGTTATAGGGGATCTCAACGGTTACTAATTTATGACTCAGGGGCCAACCAACCCCTCCTGTTTTACCTCTTGTAACTCTGGGGGTCACCATTTGAACAAATATGGTAGAGGACTACTAGATGAGCTATATAGAAAATGTCTAAGATACAGCCCTTTTTGTTTTGGAGAAGATTTTTAAGTGTTTTTCCTATATACTTCTATGTAAAAAAATATGATTTTTTTTACCAGTTCAGGGGCCATAATTTGGTCAAAATGAATATAAGAGTTATGGGGATTGTTGGATAAGGTACAGCATTTGATGTGAAACATTAGTTTAAAGTTTTAATGCAATAACTTAATTGAGTAGTTTGAAGTTATAAATCTATTGCACAAAACAAGATCTAGCTGGGTTTTTTTAACTTGTCCAAGACAGCGAATTGCACAACTAGACATCATACTGATGCTTCCTGCCATATTTCGTCGAAATCCAACAAGGCGTTTAGGAGGACTAGCACCGAAAAGAAATTCAAAGTAAAAAATATCAAGGGGCCACAACTCCATCAAAAATTAACAAACCGAAAAAAAAACAATATGCACAACTAGACATAATACCAATGCGTCCTGATAAGTTTTGTCAAATCCAACAAGACGTTTAAAAAAAAAAAGTTAAAAAAAAGTTAAAAAATAAATAAAAATAAGCAAATAAAAATAAAATTCAATTAAAAATAAAAAAAATAAAAAAATAAAAAATAGTAATTAAAACAAATAATAACAAGAGGTCAATGACCTTGAAGCTCTACTGATTGATTTTGATTTCAGGAAGTAGTGAGTACAAACTTGATTTTTGAAAACCTATTTTTAGCCGTGGCGGCCATCTTGAATTTCCAGCTGACCTGAAATTTTGCTAGGATCAATTAGACATCAAGAGCAACATTTCTGTGAAGTTTCATGAAAATCCATCAAGTACTTTCAGAGGAGTAGTCGCTACAAGTTTTCATTATATAACTCTATGTAAACAAAGATGGCCACTGGCAGCCATGTTTAACGTCGAATCAAAATAATGTTCAACTCGGATAACCATCATGTCATGCTGATCATTTTAGAAAAAGTCCCATACCAATATCTCTTAAAGTTTTCAACAAGTCGTCGCTACAATCTTATTTTTTTTAAATCTATTTTTAGCCGTGGCGGCCATCTTGATTTTCCGGCCGACCTGAAATTTTGCTAGGATCCAATAAGACATCAAGAGCAACATTCCTGTGAAGTTTTATGAAAATCTGTAAAGTAGTTCCAGAGGAGTAGTCGCTACAAGTTTTCATTATATAACTCTATGTAAACAAAGATGGCCACTGGCAGCCATGTTTAACGTCGAATCAAAATGATTTTCGACAAGGACCAACATCATGTCATGCTGATCATTTTAGAAAAAGTCCCATATCAATATCTCTTTTAGTTTTCAAGAAGTAGTCGCTACAAACTTATTTTTTAAAAATATATTTTTAGCCGTGGCGGCCATCTTGAATTTCCGGCCGACCTGAAATTTTGCTAGGATCAATTAGACATCAAGAGCAACATTCGTGTGAAGTTTCATGAAAATCCGTCAAGTAGTTTCAGAGGAGTAGTCGCTACAAGTTTTCATTATATAACTCTATGTAAACAAAGATGGCCGCTGGCAGCCATGTTTAACGTCGAATCAAAACGATTTTCGACAAGGACCAACATCATGTCTTTAGAAAAAGTCCCATATCAATATCACTTATAGTTTTCAAGAAGTAGTCGCTACAAACTTGTATTTTGAAAATCTATTTTTAGCGATGGCTGCCATCTTGAATTTCCGGCCGACCTGAAATTTTGCTAGGATCAATTAGACATCAAGAGCAACATTTCTGTGAAGTTTCATGAAAATCCGTCAAGTAGTTTCAGAGGAGTAGTCGCTACAAGTTTTCATTATATAACTCTATGTAAACAAAGATGGCCACTGGCAGCCATGTTTAATGTCGAATCAAAATTATGTTCGACTCGGATAACCATCATGTCATGCTGATCATTTTAGAAAAAGTCCCATATCAATATCACTTATAGTTTTCAAGAAGTAGTCGCTACAAACTTGAATTTAAAAAATCTATTTTTAGCTTTGGCGGCCATCTTGGATTTCACATCAACATGAATTTTTGCTAGGATCAACTAGACTTCATGGGCAACATTTCTGTAAAGTTTTATGAATATCCATCCAGTAGTTTCAGAGGAGTAGTCGCTAAAAATAAAAGTTAACGGACGGACGACGGACGCCGCACCACGGCATAAGCTCTGCTGATCTCTGATCAGTAGAGCTAAAAACTGCATTTTTTTCTAATCAGGGGCCATAACTCTAGTGTTTTTGGTCCGATCTTGCCCATTATCGAACTTGTCCGAGATCTTATGATCATACGTAATCTGTGCAAGTTTGGTTCAGATTGCTCAAGAAATGTGGCCTCTTGTCTTGTAAACAAGTTAAAAGTTGACGACAGATGACGGACGAAGAGTGGTCATGCACAATAGCTCACATTTGAGCTAAAAATCATCAGCTCCAAAAAGCAGGTCACGGTCACAGATGAAATCCATGCATCCAAAAAGATGCACTACCCAAGACACAACTATGTCAAAATAGAATGTTCTGTCTTCTAAAGAGTAAGCTATAAATTAGGTTTAAAACATCTAGTGCATAGTTATATCATCATGAGAAAGTGATCTAAATGTTACAACTAAGGTTATCTGCCCTTTGCTTGGATGGTGAAGGTCACATCCACATTTGCTTTTTGACACGTTGTGATGTACTATCCAAGAAACAAAGGTTGAAAGGTCTAATGCATAAAGTTTGTGAGAAAGTGATCTAAACGCAAAATCTGAACCTAAAAATTAAAAATTGCTTGGAGGGTCAAGGTCACATCCACATTTGCTTTGTCAAGTTGCAATGTACCACCACTCAAGATACAACTATAAGCAAAGTTTGAAAGGTCTTAGTGCACATCTTGACATCATAGCAGGGTTCAATCTAGGCCTGGATTTTAGGGAGAAGTGACTTCTCCCTCCAAAGAAAATAGAGAGAAGTGACCAAAAATAAGGAGAAGTGAGGGAGACACAATCTTTTAAATTAAGCGCGCAATCGGTTATTTTTTAATTATTAACTGATATACATGTATACACCCTATTGGTTATAACTTTTGACTATTTAAGAGCATGATACCTGTTTCAAAATAAATGTGTTTGTTAATTTTATTCTGAGAGAAGAATTAATATAAATATATTGCTTGTATCTTTATTTATTCATATTTCTATCAATTTGTATGGAGTTCTATGAAGGGTGTAAATATGATTCTCAAACTTCTTCCTAAAAGGCTTATTCCTCATTAAGACCTATAAGACCAATTTATGTGTTTTGTTTCCCAATTTGTATTAGCTAAAAACAATATTTAAGAAAAAAATGTTTTTCCTCCATCCAAACTTATATACCTATCCGAACTACTATGACACCGCACTTTTCCGGAAGTAAAATATTGCCGAAAATTCAGTAGAAATATCATCTATTATTAACTCTTTTTCATGCATTTGTTTGTTTGGAATGCCAAAAGGTCCGTTTTATCAAACAATTAAGAAAAAACAACTGTAATCATTATTCGGTGGTATCATTTAATCACCTCAGGTCAATTAACTTCAGATTGTTGTTTCGTTTCGATTACGTTTTCAACACGCACTTGTCTAACTGTAACGGAACCTACGATTGGTCAATTGTTCACCTATACGCAATCTCATTGGATAAGGCGTGTGTATTCCCTGTACAGTCTAATTTGTAAACAAAAAATGGCGAGGTGCGAAAATTGCCTCGGGGGATATCATAGTTGTAGAAAAGTATGCTCCCCGCGGGGTTTCTGCTGTGATCGATCAAAGCAATTAGCATAATTCCTTCCCAGAGATGTCTACACCTGTCCTGAGACATAAACAACAGGTCAATTAAAGGACTGGTTACACTTCGCTTGAGGGCAGGAAAAAAGCGAAGTGGTCAATATGAAGGCGACTTAAACTTCGCCGTCGGCTAAAAAAAAGCGAAGTCACGGAGGAAAAGGCGCCTTTGTCGCCGATGTCGCCCTCCAAAATGAACACTGCATAGGTAAGAATCCTGTAAAGTTTTGACATAATCGGTTGAAAACTATGGGTGGAGATAGTCACACAAGATATTTTAAAGATAATCAACAAATAAAGGGACATAACTCCGGGAATACAAGGTCGATTTTGACGCCCAATCGGTATGCACATATTGACATCATAGGTAAGCATCCTGTAAAGTTTCAAAACAATCAGTTGAAAACTGTGTGAGGAGATGGACACACAAACGTTTCGGGACGATTTCAGGACGGAAGGACGAACGGACGGTCAGATGGACATGGCTAAAGAAAGATAAAAATATGGGACAGGGAAAGCAGAATTCAAGGATGACAGTCAACCACAAAACACAAAAACAAACACGCAAACAGACAAACGAAAAGGCAAAAGTAATCAAAGGACTGAAGGTGCTGAGAGTCGCCAAGATTGAACAGTGTGTCTTCTTGGTGAGGTTAAAGGTTAAATTTTACAGGTGTGGTGTATTAAAATGAAATGTTGATGCTTAGAACATGCGATTTTTTTTGTACTGAAAAATGCTTGGGACGGAATGATTTTTTGCAACTGCGTCGGTTTTGGTTTTCAAGTGTATGTCAGTGCTCACAGGCAATTATTTTAAGTGGCCCAGGGCTTGTTGCTTCTGAAAATGGACAGGCCCTGATTTAAAATGGACAGGCCCCGATTTCAAATGGAAAGGTCCAATATTTTTTTCTTATTGGAAATTAGTCTTCATTCCCTTTTATACCACATTTGTTACATATGTAGTAATCAAAATCAGAACCTCCTGACTATATTTTTCTTTTTGCTACCACTTTATGCTCCTTGTCAGTGGACGTATTTACTACTTTGTTTCAAATAAGTTAGAATAGAATATTACATCTAGTAATTTATAACCGATGCAAAGTAGAGTACTAGCACTTTTTGCCAAACGATAATAATCAGAGCCGACTTGGTGAAACTGGAGCCAAGTTTTTAATAAGGTTTTATTAGACTATCAGGGCCTCCTGTGGCTATATTTTCCTTTTTGTCACCACTTTCTACAAGTTAAAGAATTAGGAGCCTAGACTAGAAAGCATTTACAAGATTCCAGGAACTCCTTACACCTTAAATAATGAATAGAAATATACTTTATATCTGTATCTATACATATATATATATATTTTCCACCAACATGTATTTGTAAAGGACAGTTTTTCTTATTTGATTATGTAAAAAAAAAAAAATATCCGAATTTATGTACCATCCGAACTACCATGACACCGCTGTTTTCACAAACATTCAATCGAAATACCATCAATTACGAACTTTTTTCATGCATTAATGTGTTTGGAATGCCACAAATGGTATTTTTTATCAAAGAGGAAAGAAAACACAACCCTAATAGCAGGATAATGTAGTTTTATGTCAATAATTGTCGATCTCAAAGTTGCGAAAAAATGACTGCAAAGATTGCCGTGTGTCCCTTTAAACTATTTGATTTGTTTACCTTGGTAAGAATCGAGCACTTCATGACAAATTATTTTCATCAACTTGTGTATTTATTTGTAGCAGATACCATACTATTTCTCAAAGTACTAGACACAATATTATGAATAACTACAATATTTACGAATATTTAGTTCCGAATTTGTTATCTGGGTCACATCCGTGTAACTCCAGTCATGAAATATATCATACTGACGTCATTTCGATCGAGATATCTTTTTGGTGTATTAATGCGCATAATATTTCGGTAAACCTACAAAAAAGACATGTTATACTGTATACAATTACAATTATTTCATTATTTCACAATCAGTAGTTATATTACTCGTTATATATAACGTTCATGTCAGTCACCTTATCAAATTAAGTTGTATTTGAAGCAGTTAAAAGGGACTACATTGCTTACAACGGTAAAGCGGCTCACCCGATTTAAAAACTCCCTATTCAAAAACTGCACTATATACATATATACACGATCCCATAGAGTCAGCCATGATGTCACATGGCGACTCGGCCTCACACTTCCTATTTCAATTAGCTTGACCAATTAAAGAAACCACAGATATATTGCTGTTATTGCACATGTCCTTATGTCACTGAAGGAACTAATTATGTCCTTAGGTGTTAATTGTATATTATGATGAGAAACTGTAAAAGTTTAAATCAATAAAGTATCTATCTATCTATCTATATTAAGTCAGTGCATTTCACGGATGACCCCATTGATACGACACTTGTAAATACTCCTCTGACTTAAGGGAATGTAGCAGAACCAATTCGAGAAATAGCTGATAAACGATGAAAATACAACTGTTAAATCATGAAGATTTTGTTTTGATGGAAAATCCAGAGATTGTACACTTAAATCCGGAGATCCAGAGAGCGACTGAAAAATCCGGATAATCCAGATTTTATCCGGAGATTAAGCAGGCTTCACTGTGCCATATGTTGAATACAAACAATGTGCAGGCCCTACGTCTCTAGGTGGTCTGAGGCATGCACCTAGACACAAATTGTTTTTAAGAATGCATTTGGTTAGTTCTTGTGTATTTTCTGAGCGAAATTATTTATTTTCTGGAAAAAATGTGCAAGCCCAGGCATTGTGGTGTAAAGGCAGCTATGCCACTGTATTTATTATGGTTCGGTTTAAGGAGTGACCATCTACTGATTCTAATGCAAATTGAAAAACTCCTGCAGTCCATCAATGAAATACTTAGAAAAGGTTTATACTAATTTTTAATTTTAACTTTTGTGATGGCATATTTGTAATTAAACAGTTGCAAATCATGTTTAATGGCTCCGCTAATGCATCGCCATTAAAAACGAACACTGCAACAATTATACCACTGATATATTCAATACAGTCAACCAATTATACCACCGATATATTCAATACAGTCACCCTATATTAACCATCTGAAACTGACATAATTATAAGGCATTACTAATTACTACAAATATATTACAAAAAATTACCAATTATATTTAACCAGAGCATCTCCTAGCAGGGCCAGTTGTTTCATTGTTTCAGACCTAATACTTTGAAAGTTATTAGCCACAGCCACTTGTAAAAGGCAAAGTCCAGTTTAAATCTTTATTCGATATAGTTACTTCAAATAATATGAAAACATGGTCATCATTTAAAAGTTAATGGACAGATAGATGGACGGATAACGTCACGACGTAATACGCCATACAGGCGTATAAAAAACAACAATAAAGAGATTTACTTACATCAAGTTTGGATATTGGACACCTGAGAACCAACTGTCATACATTGCCATTCACATCGAAGAAATTGTTGGTTGCAGCAAGGAAGTGTGTCATAGTTGTTGGGGAACTGAAGTTGATTATAAATGTAGAACGTTTCCCCTTTGCAAATATTTGACATATTACTTATCTTTTGTTATATATTATTATATAATGAAAATATATTTTCTTTAAGCTAAAAACATTTTTTAATTAATGAAATTCAATTTCCAGTCCACAAATTCAAGTGTTATCGATCATCGATGGTGGTATTCTTTCTATATGTAAGCTATATGTAAGCTGTATGTAAGCTATATCTAAGCTATATGTAAGCTGTATGTAAGCTGTAAGTAAGCTATATGTAAGCTATATGTAAGTTATATGTAAGCTGTATGTAAGCTGCATGTAAGCTGTATGAAAGCTATATGAAAGCTATATGTAAGCTGTATGTAAGCTGTATGTAATCTATATGTAAGCTGTATGTAAGCTATATGTAATCTATATGTAAGCTATATGTAAGCTATATGTAAGCTGTATGTTAACTGTATGTAAGCTATATGTAATCTATATGTAAGCTGTATGTAAGCTGTATGTAAGCTATATGTAAGCTGTATGTAATCTATATGTAAGCTATATGTAAGCTGTATGTAAGCTATATGTAATCTATATGTAAGTTATATGTAAGCTATATGTAAGCTGTATGTAAACTGTATGTAAGCTATATGTAATTTATATGTAAGCTGTATGTAAGCTGTATGTAAGCTATATGTAAGCTATATGTAAGCTGTATGTAAGCTATATGCTATATGTAAGTTATATGTAAGCTATATGTAAGCTATATGTAAGATATATGTAAACTATATGTAAGCTGTATGCAAGCTATATGTAAGCAGGTATTGCCCAAAGGCATCAATTGTGTCACTTCAATGTTGTCTCAAGGTGTGAGAATTAACATGAGTGATACCTGGATACTGGTGATGGGAATGAGGAGGAACCGATAATGCACAGAGCGGTTGAAGCTATGTATATCTTCAGGCACTTCTAATGACATCTCTTAGATCTAAGTATCCTGACAGACAGACAGGAAATGTACATTGGAAAAACAGACTGACATTAGAGCACATGCAGTTACATGGGAAAAACAAAACGGGCAAGAGCTCAGATTGATAGATAGATGACTGAGACACTCCATACAAATAATACTGGACTATTTGAAAGTATTCACCTTACCGTGTAGTGTTATAGACTGTTATTGACATATACTATCCATGGTGTTTTTGCTATCACAAAATATACTGCGGCATCCAGATACTACAGAGGGTCAATAGAGAAGGCCACACCATCCTGAAACACAGATAAATAAGATAAATTCCAGCACAATTTCACTGTAAAATGTTAATTATTCTAGCTGAATATAAGTGTACAAGTATTCTTAAGCAGAATAACAGAGTACAATTGCTAATTATTCTAAAAGAATAAAAGAGAGCAAAAAAATGTGAAAGTTTCACGAAAACCAGGTTCCATTAACTATCTACAAAGTTTTGTTCCAATATTTCTTTCCGTATAACCTACTTACACACCAAGTTTTGCTTCAATATCTCACTACAAACTGAAGTTGTTGCCTGGAAACCATTTTCTATTTTTAGTAAAAGTAACTGTGACCTTGACCCACTGACCTCAAATGCAATCTACACATCAAGTTTCATTTCAATATCTCATTCCTAACTAGTTATTGAGCTGAAACCATTTACTCTACTTTTTTACAGTGACCTTGACCTTGACCCCAGTGACATAAACAGTAATTCCAATCTTTCCTGTTTGATAAGCTAACTATACAGCAAGTTTCATTCAAATATCTCATTCCTTACAAAAGTTATTGAGCGGAAACCGTTTTTCTATTTTTAGTAGTAGTACCGTTTACCTTGATACCAGTGACCTTAAATGCAATCCTAACCTTTATTTCAATATAAGCTATTTACACAGTAAGTTTTGTTCCAATATCTCATTCCGAACTTAAGCTATTGAGAGGAAATAATGAGTTTGACGCCGCCTACCCGCATCCACGCCCACCCGCCAAACGACATTTGGTACACTTGAACGTTGGAGGACATCTGTACTTTGTAAACCTAATCTGTTACGCGGACTTCATTCTGAAAAGAATATGCACATATAGAGGATCTTACATGAGTGCATGTTTAATATTGAAATTATTAAACGAGTTGGATAAAGTAAACAAGAGCTGTCGGAAAACAGCGCAGCTCGACTATTCGATTTTTCAGAAAATAATAAATTATATAGACAGTATATACCATCAGAAAACAAGGCTAAAACAATGTGGGGGTGGGGTTGTGGACGGGGCAGGTATAGAAACTCAAGCCGATATAAAATTATTGTTAGAATCTCATGCAAAGGATAGTAACATTTGGGACAGGGTGTGAAATTTTTATTATTTTCATCGGTTTTAATCAAAAATTGCTGTCATTTGAAAGAAATCTGTGGTCGAAAGGCAACTCGGGAGGGAGGGGATATCTGGCAATTTTTATTGTGGCCTCATTTCAGTTTTTTTATTGATATTTCATCTGTATATCTGAATTTAATCTAATTATTTTATATGTAAATGCTTGCGTTCAAATTAAAATTTTAATACCCAATATACCCAAATAATGGAAGATAAAATGAAAAACCCTCCCCCTGTCCTCCATGTGAGGAGAGCCCATAAACCAATGGTGGGTGGGTGTATGATTGATATGATAGATTTCATAAAACATATGTAAAACAAGAGGTCAATGACCTTGAAGCTCTACTGATTGATTTTGATTTCAGGAAGTAGTCGCTACACTTGTTTTTTGAAAATCTATTTTTAACCGTGGCGGCCATCTTGAATTTCCGGCCGACCTGAAATTTTGCTAAGATCAATAAGACATTAAGAGCAACATTCCTGTGAAGTTTCATGAAAATCCGTCAAGTAGTTTCAGAGGAGTAGTCGCTACAAGTTTTTACTATATAACTCTATGTAACCAAAGATGGCCACTGGCAGCCATGTTCAACGTCGAATCAAAATAATTTTCCACAAGGATCTACATCATGTCATGCTGATCATTTTAGAAAAAGTCCCATATCAATATCACTTATAGTTTTCAAGAAGTAGTCTCTACAAACTTATTTTTTAAAAATCTATTTTTAGCTGTGACGGCCATCTTGAATTTCCGGCCGACCTGAAATTTTTCTAGGATCAATTAGACATCAAGAGCAACATTCCTGTGAAGTTTCATGACAATCCGCCAAGTAGTTTCAGAGGAGTAGTCGCTACAAGTTTTTACTATATAACTCTATGTAAACAAAGATGGCCGCTGGCAGCCATGTTTAACGTTGAATCAAAACGATTTTTGACTAGGATCAACATCATGTAATGCTGATCATTTTAGAAAAAGTCCCATATCAATATCACTTATAGTTTTCAAGAAGTAGTCGCTACAAACTTATTTTTTAAAAATCTATTTTTAGCTGTGACGGCCATCTTGAATTTCTGGCCGACCTGAAATTTTTCTAGGTTCAATTAGACATCAAGAGCAACATTCCTGTAAAGTTTCATGACAATCCGCCAAGTAGTTTCAGAGAAGTAGTCGCTACAAGTTTTTACTATATAACTCTATGTAAACAAAGATGGCCGCTGGCAGCCATGTTTAACGTTGAATCAAAACGATTTTTGACTAGGATCAACATCATGTCATGCTGATCATTTTAGAAAAAGTCCCATATCAATATCACTTATAGTTTTCAAGAAGAAGTCGCTACAAACTTGTATTTTAAAACTCTATTTTTAGCTTTGGCGGCCATCTTGGATTCCACATCAACATGAATTTTTGCTAGGATCAACTAGACTTTATGGGCAACATTTCTGGAAAGTTTCGTGAATATCCATCCAGTAGTTTCAGAGGAGAAGTCGCTACAAATAAAAGTTTACGGACAGACGGACGACGGACGCCGCACCACGGCATAAGCTCTGCTGATCTCTGATCAGTAGAGCTAAAAACACACACAAAAAAACATTCGGGTGGTGGTGGTCGTAAGCGCCACAGTGCAATTATGGATCTTTATGCAACATTGTTTAGTGAAGTAAAGTAGGAACGGGGAATATACCCTTACATTTATTGGAGATGGATCATTCTTCAGGTTGACCAGTGTTCTAGTAAGACCATATCCAAATCGATATGTACGTGTGTCAATTTGGGAAGCTAAACAGCATATTTGGTGGCTAGGTTATAACAAAATACAGTGATCAATTACTTGAAATCACTGAATATAAACATTTTTATTACATTTTTATGACAGAGCTGTTGAGGATTTCGAAATTGGCAAAACAAAATATAACGACACAATTAAGAAAGTTAAAGTTAACTCTCAAGATAAAGATTACACAGGAACGTGTCCAACTCTCGCTATCCCTTTCCTGTTTAAAACCTGGTAAGCTGATAGAAATGAAGGGACGTATTGAATGCTTCCATCAGAAAGCTGAAGCAGCAGGTTCATGCGACTTAATGTCACAGGTTAAACCCAGACCCTGTCTGTGACGAGGAAACATCATTCAGATCACAAGGAAACATCTCTCAATATTGGCAGATATATTGTTACAATAAGGTTCTTCCTTTCAACAAAGGCAATACACTTGTGAAATATCAGGAGTATGAATGTTATTAAGTTATTCAGCAAAATGTGAATTTCCATGTAAGACATTGGTGATCTTGACCTTTGACCTATTGACCCTAAAACAATAGGGTTCCTCCTTTAACCTAGAGCAAGCACCTATGAAGTTTCATGAGTGTGAGTATTATGGTTTCAAAGTTATTGTCCAAAATAGTTTTTTCCATATAAGGTCATGGTGGCCTTGACCTTTGACAAACTGACCACCACCCACACCCACCCCAAAATAAAATAAACCAGAGCCAGGATGGCCCTAGATCGCTCACCTGGTAATCATTGGCAATAAGTCTGCTGTATCTAGGGGGTGGGGGAGTATATGGATGGATATGAATCAGGCAACTTGTTTAAGCTTTTATTGAACATTCTAAACTAATTTGGTAAAGATCAGATAAAAAAAAAAGTAGCTACAGATCTACCGGTAACAAAGGAAAATACAATACAGCGTTTTTCAATAAATCAAGGGCCATAACTCTGTCGTTACTAATAAGATCTAGCTGGTTTTTGCACTTATCCGAGATTTCATTGATATAATTTCGTTGAAATCCAACAGCCGTTTAGGAGGAGTAGCGCCAACAAGAAATTTAAAGTAAAACAAGAGGCCCAAGAGGGCCTGTGGACGCTCTACTGGCTAATATGGCTCTTATGACATCAATGAAGCAAGTGACTATCGCCTTAAAGAGGCAAAATATAGCAATAACTCCGCCATTACTGGTCCGATCTGGCTAGTTTTCCAAGTTAATAAAAATGAAAAAAAATGAAAAATAAAAAAAATAAAAAAATAAAAAAATGAAAAAATGAAGAAAAAAAAATAAAAATAAAAAAAAATAATAAAAAAAAATAAATTGGTAAAGGACCATAATCTTATAGCAACAGCAAAATATTATATATTGGCTCTTGCAGTTTCAGAGAAGAACATTTTTTAAGTTTTTTTCCTATACATGTCTATGTAAAACATGTGACCCTTGGTGCGGGGCCAAATGTAACCCCAGGGTCACCATTTAAACAAAGTTGGTAAAGGACCATAAGCTCATAATAAATGTAAAATATCAAACCTCTGGCTCTTGTAGTTTCCGAAAAGAAGATTTTTTAAAAAAAAATCCTACATAAGTCTATGTAAAACTGTGACCCTCGGGGCGGGGACAAATTTGACCCCAGGGTCACCATTTGAACAAACTTAGTAGAGGACCATAAGCAGATGCAACATGTAATACATGAGAGCTCTGTGTCATGTGGTTCCAAAGAAGAAGATTTTTTTCAGTTTTTCCCTATACAAGCCTATGTAAAACTGTGACCCCCGGGGTGGGGCCAAATGTGACCCCTGGGTCACCATTTGAACAAACTTGGTAGAGGACCACAAGCTTATAGCAAATGCAAAAATATTAAACCTCTGGCTCTTGCAGTTTCAGAGAAGAAGATTTTTTAAGTTTTTCCCTATACATGTCTATGTAAAACATGTGACCCTTGGGGCGGGGCCAAATGTGACCCGAGGGTCACCATTTGAACAAACTTGGTAAAGGACCATAAGCTTATAGTAAATGCAAAATATCAAACCTCTGACTGTTGTAGTTTCCGAGAAGAAGATTTTTTAAAAAAAAATCCTATATAAGTCTATGTAAAACTGTGACCCCCGGGGCGGGGACAAATTTGACCCCAGGGTCACCATTTGAACAAATTTAGTAGAGGACTATAAGCTGATGCTACATGTAATACATGAGAGCTCTGTGCCTTGTGGTTTCTGAGAAGAAGATTTTTTAAAGTTTTTTCCTATATGTCTATATGAAAATCATGCAAAACCTCAATATACAAACTTTGGACCCCCGGGGCACGGCCATTTTTGACCCCGGGGACTTTATTTGAACAAACTTGATAGTCTAGGCGTTGGTGATCATTTTAAAAGAAAAACTGTTGAAATCTGTCCAGCAGTTCTGGAAAAGAAGATTTTTTAAGGTTTCGACCATATATGGTAATGGCAGCCATCTTGGAGGTAGCGCTGACCTAATTTTAACAAATCTAAAAAGCATTCATCTAAGGATCATCCATGTGAAGTTTGGTCAAAATTAGCCAAGCGGTTTCTGAGGAGAAGTCGTTTGAAGAAAAGTTAACGGACGACAAGACGACAGACAGACGACAGACAGACGGACGACGGACGACGGACAACACACCATCCCATAAGCTCTTCTGGCCGTTGGCCAGTAGAGCTAAAAATTGTCAAAGGGCCATAACTCCGTCAAAAAACAGCAAACCGGAACAAAAGCGTGATATGCACAACTAGACATCTTAAAGATGCTTCCTGACAAGTTTTGTCGAAATCCAACAAGGCGTTTAGGAAAAGTTTAAAAAAAATATATATATAACAAATCAAGAAAATATTAATTAAAAATTAAATAAAAAAATTAAAAAAAATTAAAATGTGTAAGTTTGGTTAAGATTGCTTAAGAAATGTGGCCCCTGTATTGTGTTAACATGTAAAACTGCATTTTTGCTAATTCAGGGCCAAAATTCTGGGGTTACTGGTCCGATCTTGGCCATTATTGAATTCGTCCGAGATGTTATCGTCATATACAATCTGTGCAAGTTTAGTTAAAATTGCTCAAAAAATGTGGCCTCTTTCGTGTAAACAAGATAAAAACTGCATTTTTTGCTAATTTAGAGGCCATATAACTCTTGATATATGGCCGACTGGTCCGATCTGGCACATTATCGAACTCGTCCGAGATCTTGTGGTCATATATAATCTGTGCAAGATTGGTTAAGATTGCTCAAGAATTGAACTGATCTGAATTGGGCGCACCAACACATGAAAGGTTATATGGCGCCTAACAGGCATGAACATGCCAGGCTCATCCTCCATGTACATCGAGATAAAATATGGAAAATGGGCGAAGAACCTTCTCACCCTGAACTGCAGAGCCGCTGCAAATTCTATCATAGAAACTCCATTTACGCTGGAGCCACGTTTATTGTTTTTCTGCCACTGAGCAAGATGGCACCTGAAACAATGCAGGGATCATGATGAAGACCTTTAATGAACATGAACAAAAAATGATAAAATGAACATGAATTTGGGGGGATTCTACCCCTCTGCCTACCCCTCCAAAGGTGGCCTCTATCGTGTAAACGATGAAAAACTGCATTTTTTTCCTAATTCAGGTGCCATTATTCTGGTGTTACTGGTCTGATCTGGCCCATTATTGAACTCATCCGAGATCCTATGTCCATATACAATCTGTGCAAGTTTGGTTATGATTACTCAAGAAATGTGGTCTCTAACATGTAAACAATCTAAAAGTTGCCGACAGATGACGGACGACAGACAAAGAGTGGTTACAATAGCTCTCCCTTGAGCACGAACACTTCGTGCTCAGGTGAGCTAAAAATAGAATCCTCCACTCACCTAGGGCAATGTATAATGTTTCATGAGTGTGGGGGCTTATGGTTTTGAAGTTATTGTCTGGAATGCATATTGCTATATAAGGAAATGGTCACCTTGACCTTTGACCTACTTACTACCAAAAACAGTAGGGTTCCTGTTCTCACCTAGGGCAATGTATCAATGAAGTTTCAGGAGTATAGGTGTTATTATTTCAAAGTTATCGATTTCCATACAAGGTCCTGACAATCTTCATCTCTGACCTCCTGACCCCCAAAACAATAGGTTTCCTCCTACCGAGGGCAATGTACTTTTGAAGTTTCACGAGTGCAGTGTTTTATCTACCCCTGCGTCATGCATCAAATACGCAGTATTTTCCTATTTGACGCACAAATATTGTTGCCGAAACTTTCAAACATTGACGCAGCCGAAAAAGGAGCCGTAAAATAAACGTAGTCATAAGCAATTTTCACGATATAAGTGTAATTTACGCGCACTTGTCGAACAATGAAACAACGATTTTCATTGGCTGAAATGTATGCAATGTCTAATCAAATGAGTTGTTCCGAGATGTTGTCAGCGTTCTACGCAAAATGTCAAAAAAGCAAAAGCAGATTCAAAACAAACGAAATTACAGTTTGGACCGCGTTTGCCTCCAACCTTCACTGATCAACAACAATAATGTCGAGTCCCAATCAGCAAAGGACGAGGTAACGGTGACTCGCAAGATAAAACGTAATTTCGTCCCGCAATGGTTGAGAACGTACAGTACAGCTGCCTACGTTTTGAAAAATGATGCATATGTTTGGATTTTGACGCAATGTTTTTTGCCTGGGTGTGTCAAATTACTCGCATGTAGCCAATTGTAGATAAAACGCTGCGAGTGTATGTGTTATGGTTTCGAAGCTATTGTCAGGAATGTGTATTTTCATATAAGGTTATGGACAAGGTTAGGTTGCACATTAAAGTTTGAAGGACAGAAGGATGACGACGGACGACAAAGGACAACAAACAAAGTGATAGGCAGGTGACACAAAACATCTTAATATTGCATTAATATATACTTGTCATATTAAACTTGCACGGTGCGCTTGCATTGGCATGCATGCCTGGAGATTATTTTTTTCCAGAATGCGGTTTCAAAGAACCATAAAAGGCAATTACTAATCTTACCGTGGTGTTATCTCTCCAAGATTTGTTGAAAACAAACGTTCCATCCAGCGTACTTTGATTTACTGCTCCACTATATGGGGTATTCAGCCACTCGGGCCGGAAGTCATTTCTGTCGACATTTAATGTAACGGTTGCCGTGTTGTTTTTTGCTGGGTTATTTGGATTACCGATGTCATTTCCTGTCACCATCACCTGTGTTCATCGAAAAAAAACATACCGAAAGATGAGGCAATGACTAAACATTTGTAACAACAAGCAATTATGATTGTCAGAGGCACTGTTTACATTCTTAGAAAAAATGTCAATTTCGACAAGCCTACTGAAATATTGCTTATGACAACATAATTTACATTGTGTACTTATATATAGGGTATATAGTAGCTGATGCTGACTATCATATCTTGAAAATTAAATTATTAATAATACAGTCAACCCTACGCATTGGACCACCTTTATTAAGAAACCACTTGCTTCAAGAGTTCAAGAGATCACCATTCCAGTTTCCAATTGTATTGTTTCAAATTAAATGGACTTCCATTAAGAAACTTAAAAGACTAATTCTGATCTTCCACTTAGTGGTCTCTCAATACAGGGTTCACTGTAAATGACAGTACATAATCGTCTATTAAGCGTCTGTAAATGACAGTACACAATTGCCTATTAAGCTTCTGTAAATGACAGTACATAATCATCTATTAAGCTTCTGTAAATGACAGTACAAAATCGTCTATTAAGCTTCTGTAAATGACAGTACATAATCGTCTATTAAAGATGAAAATTGTCCTAAATCAACAAATCCGCTGTTGATATGTTTTTAATTATTAAATATCATTATAATTACGATGTTTACTATGTTATTGATGTATGCTTAGTGAAAATATGTTTTTAAACACAAAAATCGAAAAGGCGAACAGGCATTGCTAAAAAATCGAAAAAAATCAAAGGGGGAAAACTCTTCCTCGTATAACCTGAAGTGACGTCATTGGGAACAAAAAAAGCCATTAGTACATAGGGAAAGCACGCAAAACCAGTATAGTGTGTATGAAAATGGTGGAATTTTATCGAAATTCTGACAGTAAGTCACCGGCAACACCGCATATCTTGGTACATATACACTACCAAACTTTTATAATCGGTAACCCAGTTTTTTTGGATAATAATACAAATACTAAAAGCTGGAAATCACCGGAACACATACCAATATTTTATTAAGTTTATTAACAATGTAATCTGAAATCATATTTTTCCAGATTACATTGTTGATAAACTTAATAAAATAGTGGCATGTGTTTCGGTGATTTCCAGTTAATAGTATTCGTGTTATTTTCAAAAAACCTGGGCAACCGATTATAAAAGTTGAGTAGTGTACACTAAGCGCGAAATGCAGCATATTTCCGAAAGCATGGACATGGTCTAATACTTGTACATTAATACGAGCGTCAGATAATAAGGACTTTACTTTTGCCGAAAAGTAGACATTGAAAAAAATATATTTAGTACATGTTTATTTTTCACATAATTGATGAAAAAACAACAAAAATAAAAACAACATAATAAATGACACAGCATCTAATTTCTATAGTACTAGGGAGTATATATATGCCATAAGTCCCCGCCACCTGGTGACCAAAACACTCGAGGAGTGGCACGTATTAGATTTGGATTTGCAGTATGACACGCTCTCCACGTGCCCCCTACTAACAATATACCACACACCGACTAATAAACTATTGCGGTGCCCTATTGAAGTATAGCCTTATTTGGGTACATACGTCCGTATATGACAAAAGCACGCACCATTTAGGGAAACATAGTTTTATGACACATGTCCTGTTTATTGCAATTCCGTGAGCAGTGCAATACCGCCGCGGCGAGCCGCGTACTGCACAAGACCGATATATGATACGGATATATGATGCGTGGGAAACTAGTTTATCGCGCACAAAGAGATAAACATACTATGATCTAAATAATATAGTCAAATGTAATTATGAGCACGATATTATGTATTATGCACATGTAGAGATCGAAACAACTGATCCAACAGATAAAATTTACCATAATATAGAAAGTATATATTGTAAGACACTTATTTCACTTATCGCATGAGCTGAGAGCCGTTATTGTTTTGCCATAAAACATTACTGAACTAATATTATAGTTAGTAACATTATCAATTTTCTGCCTTGTATTTTGTCATTTTTTTTAAATCCAGAGACCGATATATGTAGACGGACGGCGATATATAAATAGATATAGATCTATAACACTATTGGCAGAAGAGGGTATAATAGTTAAAAAATAAATAAACCTACAAAATATATATTGAAACAAAGACACATGTAGTGTTTCCTTCACCGGATTGATTTAAATTTATATGCTGAACCTTGTTTAGCAATCTTTTGTAAAAAGCGGCTACATTATATTAGCTCTTGACTGATTCACTTAAGGACGCATGCTTCTAATTCAACAGCTAAACAATCACGGTGTATATAATTCTTAGACTACAATTTAGCATACGTATACCTCATAAAGTGCTAAGAAAATAGAACAAAAACTTTTATGTTTACCTCATTTATTAATTTACTCCTCAACGCCGGTTGAGTTGGCGAATAAAACTTGCTCGGAGACGGCGGTGTTAGTCACTTCTCATTTTTTTTGTAATATTGTTTGTACTGCTGTTTTTTTTAATCGGCATGGTCGTTTGTTCTCCAAGTTCAACGAAAAAGAAACCAAAGGGTGGACTTCCCACTAATCCAACTCAAAATGTTACTACAAACTCGCGCGTCTTTCGAAGGTTTCCACTTTTTTGAGGAGACGGGCGATTTTCGTTGGCAACGGTCCACCACACTTCAAATCTTAATCATTAACCTGATTTAGAACACGAAATAAACTGATATTATTATACTGTCCTTTTGTATGTACATGTTTGCACCCAGCAACAGTACACGGCATTTTAACACGTACCATAAAACGTAATCCTACATAGACAATGCAGACTTAATGCGGAGCCGCTAATCGCTTTGTACCAATGACGTCACAGGTCTCGTGACACTTACCTGTCTTCAAAAAGGGCGAAACTCGGAGCGTGTGCGCTATGATGTATAATTGGCTACTATGACAAAACAGGACAACCAATAAGTGTAATATTTTAACAGATTGTATATTATGTACATATATTTCAGAATGTATGCTTAAAAGACACGCTATATTTCACCTTTAAGCGTCTGTAATTGACAGTACACAATCGTCTATTAAGCTTCTGTAAATGACAGTACATAATCGTCTATTAAGCTTCTGTCAATGACAGTACATAATTGTCATTTAAGCTTAGTACTATTTATTATGATCAACTAGAAACAATAACCTTGCCATGTATTGCATTGGTCTATCTGGATCACCAGTAAGGAGTTCACAAGTTACAACTTATCACCGAGGTTACGGAAATGTGCAGCCTTTCCATATGCTGGATCTATTCTCATCTCAACAACCTGGACAATAAAGATAAATGTTGTTTATTCTCCATCATGTCAAAACTCATTTTCAGTTGAACAGCAACCATACCGAAATCTATGTGAATTGTCTCAAATAACTGGTTAAACTTTATATAGGTATGAAACCATCAATTATTTTCCCCATTGACACCAGTGTTAAAATGTCACATATTAATGATTTAGTTTAAACTTGTTTATTTTACATCAATTGGATTGTAACAAAAGCTCTATGAACTTATTTTAATCACTCTCTATGTCTTCCTGGGTAACCCCAGTACTAAGCAAATGTAGATAAAGTGCTCAGGGACACAATGCATTTGGCAATGACAGGGATCGAACCCACAACTTTTCGATCCTGGGTCCAATGCTCTACTACTAGACCACAGCGCTCCACAAATGAATGATTTGCTGCAACTTCAACTTAATTAAGTATGGATAATGCAGCTGTGAAGAAAACTAATTTTCCACTTGAAAAATCACCAGAAAAGGTGGGGTCACAACACATGTAAGAAAGTTTTTGTTTGTTTACTAGACAGGTCAAGGGTACAGCTGTTTAAATTGATAATTGCTCACATAATGTAAGCAGAGATTCAAAATTTCGAAAATGTTCATCAGTGATCCAGTAAAACTTGTTACGCTTCTAGGAACTACATTTGAATACGCCTCGGAGGTTTACATGCAATTGGTGGTGGTAAACCTATAAAGCTGGTTAAATTGAATGCAGGGGCGTAGCTAGAACAGATTCAAAAACACCTGCTTGCACATCAGAATTTCAAAAAAGGTAGGAAAAGAAAGAAAGAAAAACAGAAAGAAGAAAGAACAAAAGAAAGAACAAAAGCTGCATCATTTAAACAAACAAGAGGCCAAAGAGGGCCTGTGGATGCTCTACTGGCTAATATGGCTCTTATGACATCAATGAAGCGAGTGACTATCGTCTTAAAGAGGCAAAATATAGCATTTTTAACTATATCAAGAGCAATAACTCCGTCATTACTGGTCCGATCTGGCTGTTTTTCCAAGTTGGCCAGTAGAGATAATAAAAATTTCAAAAAAAAAATTCAAAGAAATTTCAAAAAAAAATAAAAAATAAAAAAAAAGATTCAAAAAAAATATATATAAAAAAAAAAAATTAAAAAAAAAAAATAAATAAAAAAAAAAATTAAAAAAAAAAATTAAAAAAAAAAATATGAAAAAATAAAAAAATAAAAAAAAAAATAAAATAAAAAAATAAAAAAATTAAAAATTTAAAACAAGCATTGATGTAAAACTGTGACCCCGGGGCGGGGCCAGATGTGACCCCAGGGTCAGCATTTGAACAAAATTGGTAAAGGACCATAAGCTTATAGCAACAGCAAAATATTAAACCTCTGGCTCTTGCAGTTTCAGAGAAGATGATTTTTTAAGTTTTTCCCTATACATGTCTATGTAAAACATGTGACCCTTGGGGCGGGACCAAATGTGACCCCAGGGTCACCATTTGAACAAACTTGGTAAAGGACCATAAGCTTATAATAATTGTAAAATATCAAACCTCTGGCTCTTGTAGTTTCCGAGAAGATTTTTAAAAAAAAATCCTATATAAGTCTATGTAAAACTGTGACCCTCGGGGCGGGGACAAATTTGACCCCAGGGTCACCATTTGAACAAACTTAATAGAGGACCATAAGCTGATGCTACATGTAATACATGAGAGCTCTGTGCCTTGTGGTTTCAGAGAAGATTTTTTAAACTTTTTTCCTATATGTCTATATGAAAAATATGCAAAACCTCAATATACAAACTTTGGACCCCCGAGGCACAACCATTTTTGACCCCGGGGACTTTATTTGAACAAACTTGATAGTCTAGGCGTTGGCGATCATTTTAAAAGAAAAACTGTTGAAATCTGTCCAGCAGTTCTGGAAAAGAAGATTTTTTAAGGTTTCGACCATATATGGTAATGGCAGCCATCTTGGAGGTAGCGCTGACCTAATTTTAACAAATCTAAAAAGCATTCATCTAAGGATCATCCATGTGAAGTTTGGTCAAAATTAGCCAAGCGGTTTCTGAGGAGAAGTCGTTTGAAGAAAAGTTAACGGACGACAGACGACAGACAGACGACAGACAGACGGACGACGGACGACGGACAACACACCATCCCATAAGCTCTTCTGGCCGTTGGCCAGTAGAGCTAAAAATTGTCAAAGGGCCATAACTCCGTCAAAAAACAGCAAACCGGAACAAAAGCGTGATATGCACAACTAGACATCTTAAAGATGCTTCCTGACAAGTTTTGTCGAAATCCAACAAGGCGTTTAGGAAAAGTTTAAAAAAAATATATATAAAACAAATCAAGAAAATATTAATTAAAAATTAAATAAAACAAGAGGTCAATGACCTTGAAGCTCTACTGATTGATTTTGATTTCAGGAAGTAGTCGCTACAGACTTGTTTTTTGAAAATCTATTTTTAACCGTTGCGGCCATCTTGAATTTCCGGCCGACCTGAAATTTTGCTAAGATCAATAAGACATTAAGAGCAACATTCCTGTGAAGTTTCATGAAAATCCGTCAGGTAGTTTCAAAGAAGTAGTCGCTACAAGTTTTCATTATATAACTCTATGTAAACAAAGCAGCCATGTTTAAGGTCAAATCAAAACGATTTTCGACAAGGACCAACATCATGTCATACTGATCATTTTAGAAAAAGTCCCATATCAATATCTCTTATTGTTTTGAAGAAGTAGTCGCTACAAACTTATTTTTATTTTAAATCTATTTTTAGCTGTGGCGGCCATCTTGAATTTCCGGCCGACCTGAAATTTTTCTAGGATCAACTAGACATCAAGAGCAACATTCCTGTGAAGTTTCATGAACATCCGTCAAGTAGTTTCAGAAGAGTAGTCGCTACAAGTTTTTACTATATATAACTCTATGTAACCAAAGATGGCCACTGGCAGCCATGTTTAACGTCGAATCAAAATAATTTTCCACAAGGATCTACATCATGTAATGCTGATCATTTTAGAAAAAGTCCCATATCAATATCACTTATAGTTTTCAAGAAGTAGTCGCTACAAACTTATTATTTAAAAATCTATTTTTAGCTGTGACGGCCATCTTGAATTTCCGGCCGACCTGAAATTTTTCTAGGATCAATCAGACATCAAGAGCAACATTCCTGTAAAGTTTCATGAATATCCGCCAAGTAGTTTCAGAGAAGTAGTCGCTACAAGTTTTTACTATATAACTCTATGTAAACAAAGATGGCCGCTGGCAGCCATGTTTAACGTTGAATCAAAACGATTTTTGACTAGGATCAACATCATGTCATGCTGATCATTTTAGAAAAAGTCCCATATCAATATCACTTATAGTTTTCAAGAAGAAGTCTCTACAAACTTGTATTTTAAAACTCTATTTTTAGCTTTGGCGGCCATCTTGGATTTCACATCAACATGAATTTTTGCTAGGATCAACTAGACTTTATGGGCAACATTTCTGTAAAGTTTCATGAATATCCATCCAGTAGTTTCAGCTGTGAAGTCGCTACAAGTTTTTACTATATAACTCTATGTAAACAAAGATGGCCGCTGGCAGCCATGTTTAACGTTGAATCAAAACGATTTTTGACTAGGATCAACATCATGTCATGCTGATCATTTTAGAAAAAGTCCCATATCAATATCACTTATAGTTTTCAAGAAGAAGTCGCTACAAACTTGTATTTTAAAACTCTATTTTTAGCTTTGGCGGCCATCTTGGATTTCACATCAACATGAATTTTTGCTAGGATCAACTAGACTTTATGGGCAACATTTCTGTAAAGTTTCATGAATATCCATCCAGTAGTTTCAGCTGTGAAGTCGCTACAAGTTTTTACTATATAACTCTATGTAAACAAAGATGGCCGCTGGCAGCCATGTTTAACGTTGAATCAAAACGATTTTTGACTAGGATCAACATCATGTCATGCTGATCATTTTAGAAAAAGTCCCATATCAATATCACTTATAGTTTTCAAGAAGAAGTCGCTACAAACTTGTATTTTAAAACTCTATTTTTAGCTTTGGCGGCCATCTTGGATTTCACATCAACATGAATTTTTGCTAGGATCAACTAGACTTTATGGGCAACATTTCTGTAAAGTTTCATGAATATCCATCCAGTAGTTTCAGCTGTGAAGTCGCTACAAATAAAAGTTTACGGACAGACAGACGGACAGACGGACAGACGGACAGACGGACGGACGGACGACGGACTCCGCACCACGGCATAAGCTCTGCTGATCTCTGATCAGTAGAGCTAAAAATTAAAAAAAATTAAAATGTGTAAGTTTGGTTAAGATTGCTTAAGAAATGTGGCCCCTGTATTGTGTTAACATGTAAAACTGCATTTTTGCTAATTCAGGGCCAAAATTCTGGGGTTACTGGTCCGATCTTGGCCATTATTGAATTCGTCCGAGATGTTATCGTCATATACAATCTGTGCAAGTTTAGTTAAAATTGCTCAAAAAATGTGGCCTCTTTCGTGTAAACAAGATAAAAACTGCATTTTTTGCTAATTTAGAGGCCATATAACTCTTGATATATGGCCGACTGGTCCGATCTGGCACATTATCGAACTCGTCCGAGATCTTGTGGTCATATATAATCTGTGCAAGATTGGTTAAGATTGCTCAAGAATTGAACTGATCTGAATTGGGCGCACCAACACATGAAAGGTTATATGGCGCCTAACAGGCATGAACATGCCAGGCTCATCCTCCATGTACATCGAGATAAAATATGGAAAATGGGCGAAGAACCTTCTCACCCTGAACTGCAGAGCCGCTGCAAATTCTATCATAGAAACTCCATTTACGCTGGAGCCACGTTTATTGTTTTTCTGCCACTGAGCAAGATGGCACCTGAAACAATGCAGGGATCATGATGAAGACCTTTAATGAACATGAACAAAAAATGATAAAATGAACATGAATTTGGGGGGATTCTACCCCTCTGCCTACCCCTCCAAAGGTGGCCTCTATCGTGTAAACGATGAAAAACTGCATTTTTTTCCTAATTCAGGTGCCATTATTCTGGTGTTACTGGTCTGATCTGGCCCATTATTGAACTCATCCGAGATCCTATGTCCATATACAATCTGTGCAAGTTTGGTTATGATTACTCAAGAAATGTGGTCTCTAACATGTAAACAATCTAAAAGTTGCCGACAGATGACGGACGACAGACAAAGAGTGGTTACAATAGCTCTCCCTTGAGCACGAACACTTCGTGCTCAGGTGAGCTAAAAATAGAATCCTCCACTCACCTAGGGCAATGTATAATGTTTCATGAGTGTGGGGGCTTATGGTTTTGAAGTTATTGTCTGGAATGCATATTGCTATATAAGGAAATGGTCACCTTGACCTTTGACCTACTTACTACCAAAAACAGTAGGGTTCCTGTTCTCACCTAGGGCAATGTATCAATGAAGTTTCAGGAGTATAGGTGTTATTATTTCAAAGTTATCGATTTCCATACAAGGTCCTGACAATCTTCATCTCTGACCTCCTGACCCCAAAAACAATAGGTTTCCTCCTACCGAGGGCAATGTACTTTTGAAGTTTCACGAGTGCAGTGTTTTATCTACCCCTGCGTCATGCATCAAATACGCAGTATTTTCCTATTTGACGCACAAATATTGTTGCCGAAACTTTCAAACATTGACGCAGCCGAAAAAGGAGCCGTAAAATAAACGTAGTCATAAGCAATTTTCACGATATAAGTGTAATTTACGCGCACTTGTCGAACAATGAAACAACGATTTTCATTGGCTGAAATGTATGCAATGTCCAATCAAATGAGTTGTTCCGAGATGTTGTCAGCGTTCTACGCAAAATGTCAAAAAAGCAAAAGCAGATTCAAAACAAACGAAATTACAGTTTGGACCGCGTTTGCCTCCAACCTTCACTGATCAACAACAATAATGTCGAGTCCCAATCAGCAAAGGACGAGGTAACGGTGACTCGCAAGATAAAACGTAATTTCGTCCCGCAATGGTTGAGAACGTACAGTACAGCTGCCTACGTTTTGAAAAATGATGCATATGTTTGGATTTTGACGCAATGTTTTTTGCCTGGGTGTGTCAAATTACTCGCATGTAGCCAATTGTAGATAAAACGCTGCGAGTGTATGTGTTATGGTTTCGAAGCTATTGTCCGGAATGTGTATTTTCATATAAGGTTATGGACAAGGTTAGGTTGCACATTAAAGTTTGAAGGACAGAAGGATGACGACGGACGACAAAGGACAACAAACAAAGTGATAGGCAGGTGACACAAAACATCTTAATATTGCATTAATATATACTTGTCATATTAAACTTGCACGGTGCGCTTGCATTAGCATGCATGCCTGGAGATTATTTTTTTCCAGAATGCGGTTTCAAAGAACCATAAAAGGCAATTACTAATCTTACCGTGGTGTTATCTCTCCAAGATTTGTTGAAAACAAACGTTCCATCCAGCGTACTTTGATTTACTGCTCCACTATATGGGGTATTCAGCCACTCGGGCCGGAAGTCATTTCTGTCGACATTTAATGTAACGGTTGCCGTGTTGTTTTTTGCTGGGTTATTTGGATTACCGATGTCATTTCCTGTCACCATCACCTGTGTTCATCGAAAAAAAACATACCGAAAGATGAGGCAATGACTAAACATTTGTAACAACAAGCAATTATGATTGTCAGAGGCACTGTTTACATTCTTAGAAAAAATGTCAATTTCGACAAGCCTACTGAAATATTGCTTATGACAACATAATTTACATTGTGTACTTATATATAGGGTATATAGTAGCTGATGCTGACTATCATATCTTGAAAATTAAATTATTAATAATACAGTCAACCCTACGCATTGGACCACCTTTATTAAGAAACCACTTGCTTCAAGAGTTCAAGAGATCACCATTCCAGTTTCCAATTGTATTGTTTCAAATTAAATGGACTTCCATTAAGAAACTTAAAAGACTAATTCTGATCTTCCACTTAGTGGTCTCTCAATACAGGGTTCACTGTAAATGACAGTACATAATCGTCTATTAAGCGTCTGTAAATGACAGTACACAATTGCCTTTTAAGCTTCTGTAAATGACAGTACATAATCATCTATTAAGCTTCTGTAAATGACAGTACAAAATCGTCTATTAAGCTTCTGTAAATGACAGTACATAATCGTCTATTAAAGATGAAAATTGTCCTAAATCAACAAATCCGCTGTTGATATGTTTTTAATTATTAAATATCATTATAATTACGATGTTTACTATGTTATTGATGTATGCTTAGTGAAAATATGTTTTTAAACACAAAAATCGAAAAGGCGAACAGGCATTGCTAAAAAATCGAAAAAAATCAAAGGGGGAAAACTCTTCCTCGTATAACCTGAAGTGACGTCATTGGGAACAAAAAAAGCCATTAGTACATAGGGAAAGCACGCAAAACCAGTATAGTGTGTATGAAAATGGTGGAATTTTATCGAAATTCTGACAGTAAGTCACCGGCAACACCGCATATCTTGGTACATATACACTACCAAACTTTTATAATCGGTAACCCAGTTTTTTTGGATAATAATACAAATACTAAAAGCTGGAAATCACCGGAACACATACCAATATTTTATTAAGTTTATTAACAATGTAATCTGAAATCATATTTTTCCAGATTACATTGTTGATAAACTTAATAAAATAGTGGCATGTGTTTCGGTGATTTCCAGTTAATAGTATTCGTGTTATTTTCAAAAAACCTGGGCGACCGATTATAAAAGTTGAGTAGTGTACACTAAGCGCGAAATGCAGCATATTTCCGAATGCATGGACATGGTCTAATACTTGAACATTAATACGAGCGTCAGATAATAAGGACTTTACTTTTGCCGAAAAGTAGACATTGAAAAAAATATATTTAGTACATGTTTATTTTTCACATAATTGATGAAAAAACAACAAAAATAAAAACAACATAATAAATGACACAGCATCTAATTTCTATAGTACTAGGGAGTATATATATGCCATAAGTCCCCGCCACCTGGTGACCAAAACACTCGAGGAGTGGCACGTATTAGATTTGGATTTGCAGTATGACACGCTCTCCACGTGCCCCCTACTAACAATATACCACACACCGACTAATAAACTATTGCGGTGCCCTATTGAAGTATAGCCTTATTTGGGTACATACGTCCGTATATGACAAAAGCACGCACCATTTAGGGAAACATAGTTTTATGACACATGTCCTGTTTATTGCAATTCCGTGAGCAGTGCAATACCGCCGCGGCGAGCCGCGTACTGCACAAGACCGATATATGATACGGATATATGATGCGTGGGAAACTAGTTTATCGCGCACAAAGAGATAAACATACTATGATCTAAATAATATAGTCAAATGTAATTATGAGCACGATATTATGTATTATGCACATGTAGAGATCGAAACAACAGATCCAACAGATAAAATTTACCATAATATAGAAAGTATATATTGTAAGACACTTATTTCACTTATCGCATGAGCTGAGAGCCGTTATTGTTTTGCCATAAAACATTACTGAACTAATATTATAGTTAGTAACATTATCAATTTTCTGCCTTGTATTTTGTCATTTTTTTTAAATCCAGAGACCGATATATGTAGACGGACGGCGATATATAAATAGATATAGATCTATAACACTATTGGCAGAAGAGGGTATAATAGTTAAAAAATAAATAAACCTACAAAATATATATTGAAACAAAGACACATGTAGTGTTTCTTTCACCGGATTGATTTAAATTTATATGCTGAACCTTTTTTAGCAATCTTTTGTAAAAAGCGGCTACATTATATTAGCTCTTGACTGATTCACTTAAGGACGCATGCTTCTAATTCAACAGCTAAACAATCACGGTGTATATAATTCTAAGACTACAATTTAGCATACGTATACCTCATAAAGTGCTAAGAAAATAGAACAAAAACTTTTATGTTTACCTCATTTATTAATTTACTCCTCAACGCCGGTTGAGTTGGCGAATAAAACTTGCTCAGAGACGGCGGGGTTAGTCACTTCTCATTTTTTTTGTAATATTGTTTGTACTGCTGTTTTTTTTAATCGGCATGGTCGTTTGTTCTCCAAATTCAACGAAAAAGAAACCAAAGGGTGGACTTCCCACTAATCCGACTCAAAATGTGACTACAAACTCGCGCGTCTTTCGAAGGTTTCCACTTTTTTGAGGAGACGGGCGATTTTCGTTGGCAACGGTCCACCACACTTCAAATCTTAATCATTAACCTGATTTAGAACACGAAATAAACTGATATTATTATACTGTCCTTTTGTATGTACATGTTTGCACCCAGCAACAGTACACGGCATTTTAACACGTACCATAAAACGTAATCCTACATAGACAATGCAGACTTAATGCGGAGCCGCTAATCGCTTTGTACCAATGACGTCACAGGTCTCGTGACACTTACCTGTCTTCAAAAAGGGCGAAACTCGGAGCGTGTGCGCTATGATGTATAATTGGCTACTATGACAAAACAGGACAACCAATAAGTGTAATATTTGAACAGATTGTATATTATGTACATATATTTCAGAATGTATGCTTAAAAGACACGCTATATTTCACCTTTAAGCGTCTGTAATTGACAGTACACAATCGTCTATTAAGCTTCTGTAAATGACAGTACATAATCGTCTATTAAGCTTCTGTCAATGACAGTACATAATTGTCATTTAAGCTTAGTACTATTTATTATGATCAACTAGAAACAATAACCTTGCCATGTATTGCATTGGTCTATCTGGATCACCAGTAAGGAGTTCACAAGTTACAACTTATCACCGAGGTTACGGAAATGTGCAGCCTTTCCATATGCTGGATCTATTCTCATCTCAACAACCTGGACAATAAAGATAAATGTTGTTTATTCTCCATCATGTCAAAACTCATTTTCAGTTGAACAGCAACCATACCGAGATCTATGTGAATTGTCTCAAATAACTGGTTAAACTTTATATAGGTATGAAACCATCAATTATTTTCCCCATTGACACCAGTGTTAAAATGTCACATATTAATGATTTAGTTTAAACTTGTTTATTTTACATCAATTGGATTGTAACAAAAGCTCTATGAACTTATTTTAATCACTCTCTATGTCTTCCTGGGTAACCCCAGTACTAAGCAAATGTAGATAAAGTGCTCAGGGACACAATGCATTTGGCAATGACAGGGATCGAACCCACAACTTTTCGATCCTGGGTCCAATGCTCTACTACTAGACCACAGCGCTCCACAAATGAATGATTTGCTGCAACTTCAACTTAATTAAGTATGGATAATGCAGCTGTGAAGAAAACTAATTTTCCACTTGAAAAATCACCAGAAAAGGTGGGGTCACAACACATGTAAGAAAGTTTTTGTTTGTTTACTAGACAGGTCAAGGGTACAGCTGTTTAAATTGATAATTGCTCACATAATGTAAGCAGAGATTCAAAATTTCGAAAATGTTCATCAGTGATCCAGTAAAACTTGTTACGCTTCTAGGAACTACATTTGAATACGCCTCGGAGGTTTACATGCAATTGGTGGTGGTAAACCTATAAAGCTGGTTAAATTGAATGCAGGGGCGTAGCTAGAACAGATTCAAAAACACCTGCTTGCACATCAGAATTTCAAAAAAGGTAGGAAAAGAAAGAAAGAAAAACAGAAAGAAGAAAGAACAAAAGAAAGAACAAAAGCTGCATCATTTAAACAAACAAGAGGCCCAAGAGGGCCTGTGGATGCTCTATTGGCTAATATGGCTCTTATGACATCAATGAAGCGAGTGACTATCGTCTTAAAGAGGCAAAATATAGCATTTTTAACTATATCAAGAGCAATAACTCCGTCATTACTGGTCCGATCTGGCTGTTTTTCCAAGTTGGCCAGTAGAGATAATAAAAATTTCAAAAAAAAAATTCAAAGAAATTTCAAAAAAAAAAAAAAAATCAAAAAAAAGATTCAAAAAAAATATATATAAAAAATAAAAAAATAAAAAAAATAAAAAAATAAAAAAAAACAATTAAAAAAAACAATTAAAAAAAAAAATATGAAAAAAAAATAATAATAAAAAAAAAAAAAAAATAAAAAAATAAAGAAATTAAAAATTTAAAACAAGCATTGATGTAAAACTGTGACCCCGGGGCGGGGCCAGATGTGACCCCAGGGTCAGCATTTGAACAAAATTGGTAAAGGACCATAAGCTTATAGCAACAGCAAAATATTAAACCTCTGGCTCTTGCAGTTTCAGAGAAGATGATTTTTTAAGTTTTTCCCTATACATGTCTATGTAAAACATGTGACCCTTGGGGCGGGACCAAATGTGACCCCAGGGTCACCATTTGAACAAACTTGGTAAAGGACCATAAGCTTATAATAATTGTAAAATATCAAACCTCTGGCTCTTGTAGTTTCCGAGAAGATTTTTAAAAAAAAATCCTATATAAGTCTATGTAAAACTGTGACCCTCGGGGCGGGGACAAATTTGACCCCAGGGTCACCATTTGAACAAACTTAGTAGAGGACCATAAGCTGATGCTACATGTAATACATGAGAGCTCTGTGCCTTGTGGTTTCAGAGAAGATTTTTTAAACTTTTTTCCTATATGTCTATATGAAAAATATGCAAAACCTCAATATACAAACTTTGGACCCCCGAGGCACAACCATTTTTGACCCCGGGGACTTTATTTGAACAAACTTGATAGTCTAGGTGTTGGTGATCATTTTAAAAGAAAAACTGTTGAAATCTGTCAAGCCGTTCTGGAGAAGATTTTTTAAGGTTTCGACCATATATGGTAATAGCAGCCATCTTGGATGTAGCGCTGACCTAATTTTAACAAATCTAAAAAGCATTCATCTAAGGATCATCCATTTGAAGTTTGGTCAAAATTGGCCAAGCGGTTTCTGACGAGAAGTCGTTTGAAGAATTCCCTATACATGTCTATGTAAAACATGTGACCCTTGGGGCGGGGCCAAATGTGACCCTAAGGTCACCATTTGAACAAACTTGGTAAAGGACCATAAGCTTATAGTAAATGCAAAATATCAAACCTCTGGCTGTTGTAGTTTCTGAGAAAAAGATTTTTTAAAAAAAAATTCTATATAAGTCTATGTAAAACTGTGACCCCCGGGGCGGGGACAAATTTGACCCCAGGGTCACCATTTGAATAAACTTAGTAGAGGACCATAAGCTGATGCTACATGTAATACATGAGAGCTCTGTGCCTTGTGGTTTCAGAGAAGAAGATTTTTTAAAGTTGTTTCCTACATGTCTATATGAAAAACATGCAAAACCTCAATATACAAATTTTGGACCCCCGGGGCACGGCCATTTTTGACCCCGGGGACTTTATTTGAATAATCTTGATAGTCTAGGCGTTGGCGATCATTTTAAAAGAAAAACTGTTGAAATCTGTCCAGCGGTTCTGGAGAAGAAGATTTTTTAAGGTTTCGACCATATATGGTAATGGCAGCCATCTTGGATGTAGTGCTGACCTAATTTTAACAAATCTAAAAAGCATTCATCTAAGGATCATCCATGTGAAGTTTGGTCAAAATTATCCAAGCGGTTTCTGAGGAGAAGTCGTTTGAAGAAAAGTTAACGGACGACGGACGACGGACGACGGACAACACACCATCCCATAAGCTCTGCTGGCCCTTGGCCAGTAGAGCTAAAAATTGTTCAAGCCGGTTGAAATATCCAGTGCATCAAGAGATCAAAAAGATATAGAGCTACTTATTCTTATCATTTCATCTTCTCTGGAGGTGCAGCATCAGAGTACAGTATTTAGTTAACCCTTTCTTTAAAAAGAGACATGTGATTTCAATGAAGGTGTGTGAGAGAGATTTTAATCGAATGCGTCTCTTTATCAGGAAGGTATAGATATAGCCGGTGATTTTGATATTTGACCTACAAACACATGTCAAGCAATTTTTTATTTTTTGTTCCGGCTTCTGCTGTCACTGAGTACTTGCTTTGTGGATTTCTATAAAAAGAAATTATATTGAAATATACACGATCATCTTTGTGCTATACTTATATGACCTGTTTGTTAGGGGATAAAGCCTAGTGGTAATTTCTGCATTTACACCAATCCATTTTAATGAATAGGGTAAGAGTGAGGTTTGGTGTACCCTAGAAACCCCAAGCGGCCATTTTGCCATTGACCGTTCCAAGGCAGTAGCCCTATTGTCAACCATTTATGTTTGTGGTATCACATGTCTTGCCTCTTATTTATACTTCTTTCGATGCGTGTTTGGGTTCCATGAATGCTACATTCAACGTTCGAATTGTATACCTTACTTCTACAAAAAGATGGTGATTTTTGATACTTGTGATTGTGTATGAAATCAGTATTTTAAAAAATTGGCTTAGCTGCTGCTTCAAAGTGTACATAATTTCAAATATACACGCCTGTACAAATATGTTAAATATATTTAGTTTGGGTTATTATCAATTAAGTGTTGCTACATAGACATATTCATACACTTCTCAAAACTGCTAACTACACCGCTCACGTTTTGGGTTATATATATCGATGGGTTGAATGTTTTTCAATAAAATAAAAAGGAAATACCAATTCAATCATTTTTACATCATTTCATTTTATTTTTTTCATGGGCAATGCTAGAACTAAACCACAATAAGCAATTACAAACGACCCATGTAAACACTAAAGTCACACTTTTCCCATATCTACGTAGAACTAAACCACAATAAGCAATTATTTTCCCATATCTACATACATGTAGATGTAGATATGGGAAAAGTGTGACTTTAGTGTTTACATGGGTCGTTTGTAATTGCTTATTGTGGTTTAGTTCTAGCATTGCCCATGACAAAAATAAAATGAAATGATGTAAAAATGATTGAATTGGTATTTCCTTTTTATTTTATTATACATGTAGATATGGGAAAAGTGTGACTTTAGTGTTTACATGGGTCGTTTGTAATTGCTTATTGTGGTTTAGTTCTAGCATTGCCCATGAAAAAAATAAAATGAAATGATGTAAAAATGATTGAATTGGTATTTCCTTTTTATTTTATTGAAAAACATTCAACCCATCGATATATATAACCCAAAACGTGAGCGGTGTAGTTAGCAGTTTTGAGAAGTGTACTTTTATTAAAATAACATTGATTATAAATGTATTTATTATTTATGCTAGTGTATCCCTATGCTATTTCCTGTATTTATAGATTACACCAACATGAGGGTTTAGTGCAAAACTATTGTACCTCCTTCTTTATTCATATGTAGTTACAATAGTTTTGCACTGACCCCTCGATTAATTTACAGTCGAAGGCAGCGTGATGTAAAAACACACCATTTTATCTAAACAAAACAAAAATAGGAAGGGAATACCCCCTCTCCACTCCCAAAACCCACCTCGCCCACCAACAGCAAACAAACACAAGCTTCCCGACCGCGACCATTTGATCTCGGTAGCTGCACTATATTTAAGCTCTAGCTATGCCCCTGGAATGGGCATGGATAACTATTTAAACAAGCGAACCAAATGGCCCTAAACCGAATCCATTGTAGACATGTGCAACATTTATAGTAGTGGGTTAGATAAAAGAAGTCTGGTAAGTTGACAGGTTTTTCAGTAGTGTTCCCTTCTGATTTTATGTCAATGTAAAACGGTGACCTTTGGGGCGAATTTACTCCAGCTTCGCCATTTAAACAAAACTTGGTAGAGAATCATAAAATAATGCAACATGCAACATATTACACCTCTAGCTTTTGTAGTTTTAAAGAAAAAAAAGTTTTGCAAAATAAGATGACAAGTCTGTCCCTACCTGTTAATGTCGCATGAAGAACCTGCTGAATAACGACAGACGTAATAAACCACCACTTGTCTCTCATAATGACTATCATAGGACAATGGTTGGACAAGGCTTACACTCGTGGCTTTAAAGTAAAGTATTGCTGAGGACAGTGCAAGGGGGCATGAGAGGTGTAACACTGCTTTTCTCTCTTCTGTTTGTTGCTTCCATTTACATTCCTCAAGAAAGAGTGGACATAAGGCTGTGGAGCTAAATTTAAAAAAGCTATAAAATGACCGACTGGTTCTAAGGTATGGATGTAACAAGTGCAATAATTAATAATTATAAATTACAACAGGCCTTACTGGGCTATAAAGGTATCCCCAAGTTATAAATACCTGTCAGGAGGATCACCTTGGCGATATTTGCAAATGACAATGCATTGCAGCATTGCAATATTTTACAGCCAAAAGTAACTAACCCTTACACATAACCATAGTCAGGAAATACCTTCTTCGGGTATATTATTTCATCTGTTCAGTGTAATTTCTTTTGGTGGTTTAAGCCTCATTTAGTTTATTTTTATCAATTTAATACGGCAATAATGTATATGAACAATTCTAAAAAATGAATACTGAATGGTGTGACAGAACTGTAAAGGGATGACACATACTGTTAACAGCCTGTAGAATGGTGGGACAGGGCAGGCATTCCATGTTAACAGCCTGTATAATGGTGGGACAGGGCAGGCATTCCATGTTAACAGCCTGTAGAATGGTGGGACAGGGCAGGCATTCCATGTTAACAGCCTGTAGAATGGTGGGACAGGGCAGGCATTCCATGTTAACAGCCTGTAGAATGGTGGGACAGGGCAGGCATTCCATGTTAACAGCCTGTAGAATGGTGGGACAGGGCAGGAATTCCATGTTAACAGCCTGTAGAATGGTGGGACAGGGCAGGCATTCCATGTTAACAGCCTGTAGAATGGTGGAACAGGGCAGGCACTCAATGTTAACAGCCTGTAGAATGGTGGGACAGGGCAGGCATTCCATGTTAACAGCCTGAAGAATGGTGGGAAAGGGCAGGCACTCCATGTTAACAGATGGTAGAATGGTGGGACAGGGCAGGCACTCCATGTTAACAGCCTGTAGAATGGTGGGACAGGGCAGGTACTCCATGTTAACAGCCTGTAGAATGGTGGGACAGGGCAGGCACTCCATGTTAACAGCCTGTAGAATGGTGGGACAGGGCAGGCACTCCTTGTTAAAAGACTGTAGAAAGGTATAACAGGGCAGGCACTCCATGTTAACAGACAAGAATGGTAGAACAGGGCAGGCACTCCATGTTAACAGACTATACTGGTAGAACAGGGCATGCACACTCCATGTTACCAGACTGCAGAATGGTAGAACATGACAGGCACTCCATGTTAACAGACTGTAGAATGGTAGAACAAGGCAGGTACTCCATGTTAACATCCTGTAGAATGGTGGGACAGGGCAGGCATTCCATATTAACAGCCTGTAGAATGGTGGGACAGGGCAGGCATTCCATGTTAACAGCCTGTAGAATGGTGGAACAGGGCAGGCACTCAATGTTAACAGCCTGTAGAATGGTGGGACAGGGCAGGCATTCCATGTTAACAGCCTGAAGAATGGTGGGACAGGGCAGGCACTCCATGTTAACAGACGGTAGAATGGTGGGACAGGGCAGGCACTCCATATTAACAATCTGTAGTATGGTGGGACAGGGCAGGCACTCCATGTTAACAGCCTGTAGAATGGTGGGACAGGGCAGGCACTCATTGTAAACAGCCTGTATAATGCTGGGACAGGGCAGGCACTCCATGTTAACAGCCTGTAGAATGGTGGGACAGGGCAGGCACTCCATGTTAACAGACTGTAGAATGGTGGGACAGGGCAGGTACTCCATGTTAACAGCATGTAGAATGGTGGGACAGGGCAGGCACTCCATGTTAACAGCCTGTAGAATGGTGGGACAGGGCATGCACTCCATGTTAACAGCGTGTAAAATGGTGGGACAGGGCAGGCACTCCATGATAACAGCCTGTAAAATGGTGGGACAGGGCAGGCACTCCATGTTAACAGCCTGTAGAATGGTGGGACAGGGCAGGCACTCCATGTTAACGGCCTGTAGAATGGTGGGACTGGTGGGTAGGCACTCCATTTTAACAGCCTGTAAAATGATAGGACATTGAAGGTACTCCATTTTAACAGCCTGTAGAAGGGTGGGACAGGGCAGGCACTCCATGTTAACAGCCTGTAGAATGGTGGGACAGGGCAGGCACTACATTCTAACAGCCTGTAGAATGGTGGCACAGGGCAGGCACTCCATGTTAACAGCCTGTAGAATGGTGGGAAAGGGCAGGCACTCCATGTTAACAGCCTGTAAAATGGTGCGACAGGGCAGGCACTCCATGTTAACAGCCTGTAGAATGGTGGGACAGGGCAGGCACTCCATGTTAACAGCATGTAGAATGGTGGGACAGGGCAGGCACTCCATGTTAACAGCCTGTATAATGGTGGGACTGGGCAGGCACTCCATTTTAACAGCATGTAGAATGGTGGGACAGAATAGGTTCTCCGTTTTAACAGCCTGTAGAATGGTGGAACAGGGCAGACACTCCATGTTAACAGCCTGTAAAATGGTGGGACAGGGCAGGCACTACATTTTAACAGCGTGTAGAATGGTGGGACTCGGCAGGCACTCCATTTTAACAGCCTGTAGAATGGTGGCACAGGGCAGGCACTCCATTTTAACACGTTGAAAAATGGTGGCACAGGGCCGACACTCCATGTTAAAAGCCTATAAAATTGTGGGACAGGGCAGGCACTCCATGTTTATAGCCTGTAGAATGGTGAAATAGGGCAGACACTCCATGTGAACAGCCTGTAGAATGGTGGGACAGGGCAGGCACACCATGTTAACAGGCTGTGGTATGGTGGGACAGGGCAGGCATTCCATGTAAACAGCCTGTAGAATGGTGGGACAGGGCAGGCACTCCATGTTAACAGCCTGTAGAATGGTGGGACAGAGCAGGCACCCCAAGTTAACAGCCTGTAGAATGGTGGGACAGGGTAAGAACTCCATGTTAATAGCCTGTAGAATGTTGGGAAAGGGCTGACACATATTGTTAACAGCTTCTAGAATAAAGGGACAGGGCAGGCACTCCATGTTAACAGCATATAGAATGGCGGGACAGAGAAGACACTCCATGTTAACCGCCTGAAGAATGACGGGACAGGATTGGCACTCCTTGTTAACAGCCTGTTGAATGGGGGCATAAAGCAGGCTCTTCATGTTAACAACCCGTAGAATGGTAGAACAGGACAGGCACTCCATATTAACAGCCTGTAGAATGGTAGAACAGGCACTCCAGACTGAAGAATGGTGGGATAGGATGGACACTCCATGCGTTGTTAACAATTTGCAGAATGGTGGGACAGGGTGAACATTCCATGTATTGTTAACAGCACGTAGAATGGTGGAACTGGTGGGCACTCCATGGTAACAGACTGTAGAATGGTGGGACAGGGCAGGCACTCCATGTTAACAGCCTGTAGAATGGTGGGACAGGGCAGGCACTCCATGTTAACGGCCTGTAGAATGGTGGGACTGGTGGGTAGGCACTCCATTTTAACAGCCTGTAAAATGATAGGACATTGAAGGTACTCCATTTTAACAGCCTGTAGAAGGGTGGGACAGGGCAGGCACTCCATGTTAACAGCCTGTAGAATGGTGGGACAGGGCAGGCACTACATTCTAACAGCCTGTAGAATGGTGGCACAGGGCAGGCACTCCATGTTAACAGCCTGTAGAATGGTGGGAAAGGGCAGGCACTCCATGTTAACAGCCTGTAAAATGGTGCGACAGGGCAGGCACTCCATGTTAACAGCCTGTAGAATGGTGGGACAGGGCAGGCACTCCATGTTAACAGCATGTAGAATGGTGGGACAGGGCAGGCACTCCATGTTAACAGCCTGTATAATGGTGGGACTGGGCAGGCACTCCATTTTAACAGCATGTAGAATGGTGGGACAGAATAGGTTCTCCGTTTTAACAGCCTGTAGAATGGTGGAACAGGGCAGACACTCCATGTTAACAGCCTGTAAAATGGTGGGACAGGGCAGGCACTACATTTTAACAGCGTGTAGAATGGTGGGACTCGGCAGGCACTCCATTTTAACAGCCTGTAGAATGGTGGCACAGGGCAGGCACTCCATTTTAACACGTTGAAAAATGGTGGCACAGGGCCGACACTCCATGTTAAAAGCCTATAAAATTGTGGGACAGGGCAGGCACTCCATGTTTATAGCCTGTAGAATGGTGAAATAGGGCAGACACTCCATGTGAACAGCCTGTAGAATGGTGGGACAGGGCAGGCACACCATGTTAACAGGCTGTGGTATGTTGGGACAGGGCAGGCATTCCATGTAAACAGCCTGTAGAATGGTGGGACAGGGCAGGCACTCCATGTTAACAGCCTGTAGAATGGTGGGACAGAGCAGGCACCCCAAGTTAACAGCCTGTAGAATGGTGGGACAGGGTAAGAACTCCATGTTAATAGCCTGTAGAATGTTGGGAAAGGGCTGACACATATTGTTAACAGCTTCTAGAATAAAGGGACAGGGCAGGCACTCCATGTTAACAGCATATAGAATGGCGGGCCAGAGAAGACACTCCATGTTAACCGCCTGAAGAATGACGGGACAGGATTGGCACTCCTTGTTAACAGCCTGTTGAATGGGGGCATAAAGCAGGCTCTTCATGTTAACAACCCGTAGAATGGTAGAACAGGACAGGCACTCCATATTAACAGCCTGTAGAATGGTAGAACAGGCACTCCAGACTGAAGAATGGTGGGATAGGATGGACACTCCATGCGTTGTTAACAATTTGCAGAATGGTGGGACAGGGTGAACATTCCATGTATTGTTAACAGCACGTAGAATGGTGGAACTGGTGGGCACTCCATGGTAACAGACTGTAGAATGGTGGGACAGGGCAGGCACTCCATGTTAACAGCCTGTAGAATGGTGGGACAGGGCAGGCACTCCATGTTAACGGCCTGTAGAATGGTGGGACTGGTGGGTAGGCACTCCATTTTAACAGCCTGTAAAATGATAGGACATTGAAGGTACTCCATTTTAACAGCCTGTAGAAGGGTGGGACAGGGCAGGCACTCCATGTTAACAGCCTGTAGAATGGTGGGACAGGGCAGGCACTACATTCTAACAGCCTGTAGAATGGTGGCACAGGGCAGGCACTCCATGTTAACAGCCTGTAGAATGGTGGGAAAGGGCAGGCACTCCATGTTAACAGCCTGTAAAATGGTGCGACAGGGCAGGCACTCCATGTTAACAGCCTGTAGAATGGTGGGACAGGGCAGGCACTCCATGTTAACAGCATGTAGAATGGTGGGACAGGGCAGGCACTCCATGTTAACAGCCTGTATAATGGTGGGACTGGGCAGGCACTCCATTTTAACAGCATGTAGAATGGTGGGACAGAATAGGTTCTCCGTTTTAACAGCCTGTAGAATGGTGGAACAGGGCAGACACTCCATGTTAACAGCCTGTAAAATGGTGGGACAGGGCAGGCACTACATTTTAACAGCGTGTAGAATGGTGGGACTCGGCAGGCACTCCATTTTAACAGCCTGTAGAATGGTGGCACAGGGCAGGCACTCCATTTTAACACGTTGAAAAATGGTGGCACAGGGCCGACACTCCATGTTAAAAGCCTATAAAATTGTGGGACAGGGCAGGCACTCCATGTTTATAGCCTGTAGAATGGTGAAATAGGGCAGACACTCCATGTGAACAGCCTGTAGAATGGTGGGACAGGGCAGGCACACCATGTTAACAGGCTGTGGTATGGTGGGACAGGGCAGGCATTCCATGTAAACAGCCTGTAGAATGGTGGGACAGGGCAGGCACTCCATGTTAACAGCCTGTAGAATGGTGGGACAGAGCAGGCACCCCAAGTTAACAGCCTGTAGAATGGTGGGACAGGGTAAGAACTCCATGTTAATAGCCTGTAGAATGTTGGGAAAGGGCTGACACATATTGTTAACAGCTTCTAGAATAAAGGGACAGGGCAGGCACTCCATGTTAACAGCATATAGAATGGCGGGCCAGAGAAGACACTCCATGTTAACCGCCTGAAGAATGACGGGACAGGATTGGCACTCCTTGTTAACAGCCTGTTGAATGGGGGCATAAAGCAGGCTCTTCATGTTAACAACCCGTAGAATGGTAGAACAGGACAGGCACTCCATATTAACAGCCTGTAGAATGGTAGAACAGGCACTCCAGACTGAAGAATGGTGGGATAGGATGGACACTCCATGCGTTGTTAACAATTTGCAGAATGGTGGGACAGGGTGAACATTCCATGTATTGTTAACAGCACGTAGAATGGTGGAACTGGTGGGCACTCCATGGTAACAGACTGTAGAATGGTGGGACAGGGCATGCACTCCATGTTAACTGTCAGTAGAATGGTGGGACAGGGCAAAAACTTTATGTATTGTTAACAACTGGTAGAATTGAGTAACAGGCAGAAACTTCATGTGAACAGCCTGTAAAATGGGGGCACAGGTTGGCACTCGATTTTAACATCCTGTAAAATAATGAGATAGGTGAGGCACTCCATGTATTTTTAACATCTTGCAGAATGGTAGAACATGGCAGGTACTCAATGCTAACAGACTGTATAATGGTAAACAGGGCTGGCACTCCATGTTAACAGCATGTAGAATGGTAAACAGGGCAGGCATGCCATGTTAACAGCATGTAGAATGGTAGAACAGGGCAGGCATGCCATGTTAACACCCTGTAGAATGGTAAACAGGGCTGGCACTCCATGTTAACAGCATGTAGAATGGTAGAACAGGGCAGGCATGCCATGTTAACACCCTGTAGAATGGTAGAACAGGGCAGGCACTCCATGTTAACACCCTGTAGAATGGTAGAACAGGGCAGGCCCCCCGTGTTAACAAACTATATAATGGTAGAAAAGGGCAGGCACTCCATGTTAACAGACTGTAGAATGGTGGGATAGGGCAGGCACTCCATATTTTGTTAACTTGCAGAATGATGGGTCAGGGCAGGCATAGCATGTTAAGATTCTGTAGAATTGTGAGACAGGACAGGTGAACACTCCATGTGAAAAGCCTGTATAATTATGGATAGGGCCAACATGCCAGGGCCAACATGCCATGTTAACAGCCAGAAGAATGGTGGGAAAGAGCTGACAATTAATCCATGTTAAGTAATTAAAATAGTGAGAAAAGGCTGCACTCTGTGTTAACAGCCTGTAGAATGGTGGGATGAGGCAGACACTCCATGTTAACAGCCTGTAGAATGGTGGGATGAGGCTGAACTCCGTGTTAACAGCCTGTAGAATGGTGGGATGAGGCTGCACTCCTTGTTTACAGCTGGTAGAATGGTGTGATGAGGTGCACTCCATGTTAACAGCCTGTAGAATGGTGGGATGAGGCTGCACTCCTTGTTTACAGCATGTAAGACAATGGGACAGGGCTAATCTCCTTTGCATCAGTTATAAATAACTATGTAATATTCTAATATATTTGAAACAAAGTGGTAAATACATCCACTGACTAGGGATTGTAGGACAAGTCAGGCAGCCATCATGTAGAATGGTAGAAAAGGGCAGACACTCCATGTTAACATACTATATTGGTAGAACAGTGCAGGTACTCCACATTAACAGACTGTAGAATGGCATAACAGGCCAGGTACTCCATGGTAACAGACTGTATAATGGTAGAACAGGGCAGGCACTGCAGATACAAGAGCCTGGTTTAATTACCAGGTGTACCGACGAGCCTGGTTTAAATACCAGGTGTACAGAAGTGTCTCTTTAAATATCAGGTGTACAGAAGAGCCAGGTTTAAATACCAGGTGTACAGAAGTGTCTCTTTAAATATCAGGTGTACAGAAGAGCCAGGTTTAAATACCAGGTGTACAGAAGTGTCTCTTTAAATATCAGGTGTACAGAAGAGCCTGGTTTAAATACCAGATGTACAGAAGTGTATCTTTAAATACCAGGTGTACATAATAGCCTTGTTTAAATACCAGGTGTACAGAAGACCCTGGTTTAAAGACTTTAGAGCCTTGTTTAAATACCAGGTGTACACAATAGCCTCGTCTAAATGCCAGGTGTACAGAAGAGCCTCATTTAAATAACAGGTGTGCAGAAGGGCCTCAATTAAATACCAGGTGTACAGAAGAGCTGGTTTAAATACCAGATGTACAGAAGATCCTGGTTTAAAGGCCAGGTGATCAGAAGAGCCTGCTTTAAATACCAGGTGTACAGAAGAGCCTGGTTTAAAGACCAGGTGTACGTAAGAGCCTGGTTTAAATACCAGGTGTACATAAAAGCCTCGTTTTAAATACCAGCTGTACATAAGAGCCTTATGAACAAGAGGTCAATGACCTTGAAGCTCTACTGATAGACCTGTGAAGTTTTATGGAAACAGTTTCAGAGAAGAAGTCGCCACAAGTTTTTCCTATTATCACTCTATCTAAAAAAAGATGGTCGCAGGCATCCATGTTTGACACAGAATCAATGAATTTTGTTTAGGACCAACTACATGGCATGCCAGTCATTTTAGTAAAGGTTCCAAATCAATACCACTTATGTTTTTTGTTAAGTAGTTGCCACAAACGAGTATTTAAGCTGTGGCAGCCATCTTGAATTTACGGCCAACCTGATTTTTACTTAATGGAAATAACTGGACATCAAAACCAACATCCTGTAAATAAATTTATAAAAGTCATTTTGGTAAAGGTACCAAACCGCTTACGGTTTTAGAGAAGTAGTTGCCACAATATTGTATTTAATAAATCTATTTTTAGACATGCTGGCCATCTTGAATTTTAGGCCAACCTGATTTTTACTTAGGACCAACTAGACATCAAGAGCAATATTCCTATATTCCTAAATAATATGATTTATTATGCAACATTATAATCTCATTCCATTTGATCCTACTCTAAAGAATATATTTTTTTCAAGCTTATAAAAATGTCATAATGTTACCAAAAAGTTTAATTATAAAACTGTATCAATTAAATCCCTTACAACATCAACCTTAGTATATCCTCTTATCACACTGTGTAACAGAAATGGAATGGTCTGTATTCAGAAATATAGCAGGTGTGTGACCAGGTCAAACACAGGTCATGTTATGCAATTTCTCCTGAGAATTATGTTACTATCTCAGTAGATTTGCTGGTCTGAGGTTATAGGTGGAAAATCAGAATTAAAATAAAATCTTAGAATCCTACCATTTGTTTTCAGTCTTTTTCTGAGAGTCAAAATACAAAAGAGACTAAATCCTTACCCTTCTATGAATGTATAATGGACTGTCCTTTTAATTTGGACCAGTCCATTTGTAGTACATAGGGGTGTTTCGATCAAATGACTGATGAGCACCAAGACAGTTAAACCCTGATCAGCCTGCAAGATGTCGTGCCAGACATTTTGCTAAAGGTTCCAAATCAACATCAATTATGCTTTTTGAGAAGTAGTCACCACAAAATCACATTTTTCAAATCTATTTTTAACCACTGCGGCCATCTTGAATTTCCAGCCGACCTGAAATTTTGCTAGGATCAATAACACATCAAGAGCAACATTCCTGTGAAGTTTCAAGAAAATCCATTGAGTAGTTACAGGGGAGTAGTCGCTACAAGTTTTAACTAGATAACTCTATGTAAACAAAGATGGCCACTGACAGCCATGTTTAACATCGAATCAATAAGATTTTCGACAAGGACCAACATCATGTCATGCTGATCATTTTAGAAAAAGTCCCATATCAATATTACTTATAGTTTTCAAGTAGTAGTCGCTACAAACTTGTTTTCTGAAAATCTATTTTTAGCTGTGGCGGCCATCTTGAATTTCCGGCCGACCTGAAGTTTTGCTAGGATCAATTAGACATCAAGAACAACATTCATGTGAAGTTTCATGAAAATCCGTCAAGTAGTTTCAGAGGAGTAGTCGCTACAAGTTTTCATTCATGATATAACTCTATGTAAACAAAGATGGCCACTGGCAGCCATGTTTAACGTCGAGTCAAAATAATTTTCGACAAGGATCAACTCATCATGTCATACTGATCATTTTAGGAAAAGACGCATATCAATATCACTTATAGTTTTCAAGAAGTAGTCGTTAGAAACTTATTTTTTAAAAATCTATTTTTAGCTGTGGCAGCCATCTTGAATTTCTGGCCGACCTGAAATTTTGCTAGGATCAATTAGACATCAAGATCAACATTCCTGTGAAGTTTCATGAAAATCCGTCAAGTAGTTTCAGAGGAGTAGTCGCTACAAGTTTTCATTATATAACTCTATGTAAACAAAGATGGCCACTGGCAGCCATGTTTAACGTCGAATCAAAATGATTTTCTATAAGGACCAACATCATGTCATGCTGATCATGTTAGAAAAAGTCCCATATCAATATCACTTAGAGTTTTCAAGAAGTAGTCGCTACAAACTTGTTTTTTAAAAATCTATTTTTAGATTTGGCGGCCATCTTGGATTTCACATCAACTTGAATTTTTGCTAGGATCAACTAGACTCCATGGGCAACATTTCTGTAAAGTTTCATGAAAATCTATTCAGTAGTTTCAGAGGAGTAGTCGCTACAAAAAAAAAGTTAACGGACGGACGGACGGACGGACGGACGGACGGACAGACAGACGGACGACGGACGCCGCACCACGGCATAAGCTCTGCTGATCTCTGATCAGTAGAGCTAAAAACAGGTGTACAGGAGAGTCTGGTGTAAATACCAGATGTACAGAAGAGTCTCGTTTCAATACCAGGTGTATATAAATGCCTTGTTTAAATACCAGGTGAACCAGAGAGTCTGGGTTAAATACTAGGTATACAGAAGAGCCTTGTTTAAATACCACATACCAGGTATACATAAAAGCCTGGTTTAGATACCAGGTTTACATAAAAGCCTGGTTTAAATACCAGGTGTACAGAAGAGCCTGTTTTAAATAATAAGTGTAAATAATAGCCTTGTTTAAAGGCCAGGTGTACAGAAGAGCCTGGTTTAAATACCAGGTGTACAGAAGAGCCTGGTTTAAATACCAGGTGTACAGAAGAGCTTAGTTTAAATACCAGTTGTACAGAAGGGTCTTGTTTAAATACCAGGTGTACAGAAGAGCTTAGTTTAAGTACCAGTTGTACAGAAGGGTCTCGTTTAAATATGAGGTGTACAGAAGAGCCTGGTTTAAATACCAGGTGTACAGAAAGAGCCTCGTTTAAATACCAGGTGTACATATAGCCTCCTTTGAATACCTGGTGTACAGAAGAGTCTCGTTTAAATACCAGGTGTAGAGAATAGCCTCATTTAAATAAAAGGTGTTCAGTTCAAAAGAGCCTCGTTTAAATACCAGGTGTACAGAAGAGCCTCGTTTAAATACCAGGTGTACAGAAGCGCCTCATTTAAATAAAAGGTGTTCAGAAGAGCCTCATTTAAATACCGGGTGTACAAAGAGCCTCGTTTAAATACTAAGTGTACAGAAAAGCCTCGTTTAAATACCAGGTGTACAGAAGAGCCTGGTTTAAATACCAGGTGTACCGAATAGCCTCATTTAAATACCGGGTGTACAAAAGAGCCTCGTTTAAATACTTAGTGTACAGAAAAGCCTCGTTTAAATATCAGGTGTACAGAAGAGCCTGATTTAAATACAAAGTGTACAAAAGAGCCTGGTATAAATACCAGGTGTACAAAAGAGCCTCGTTTAAATACCAGGTGTACAGAAGAGCCTCGTTTAAATACCAGGTGTACAAAAGAGCCTCGTTTAAATACTAAGTGTACAGAAAAGCCTCGTTTAAATACCAGGTGTACAGAAGAGCCTGGTTTAAATACAAAGTGTACAAAAGAGCCTGGTTTAAATACTAGGTGTACAAAAGAGCCTCGTTTAAATACCAGGTGTACAGAAGAGTCTCGTTTAAATACCAAGTGTACAGACCCTGATTTAAATACCAGGTGTACAGAAGAGTCTCGTTTAAATACAAAGTGTACAGAAGAGCCTCGTTTAAATACCAGGTGTACAGAAGAGCCTCGTTTAAATACCAGGTGTACAGAAGAGTCTCGTTTAAATACCAAGTGTACAGACCCTGATTTAAATACCAGGTGTACAGAAGAGTCTCGTTTAAATACCAAGTGTACAGAAGAGCCTCGTTTAAATACCAAGTGTACAGAAGAGCCTGGTTTAAATACCAGGTGTACAGAAGAGCCTGGTCTAAATACTAGATGTACAGAAGAGCCTCACTTAAATACCAAGTGTACAGAAGAGCCTGGTTTAAATAAAGTGTAGAGAAGTCTCGTTTAAATACCAAGTGTAGAGAAGAGCCTCGTTTAAATACCAGATGTACAAAAGAGCCTGGTTTAAATACCAGGTGTACAGAAGAGCCATGTTTAAATACCAGGTGTACACATTAGCTTTGTCTAAATACCAGGTGTACAAAAGAGCCTCATTTAAATACCATGTGTACAGAAGAGCCTCAATTAAATACCAGGTGTACAGAAGAGCCTGGTTTAAAGAACAGGGCCCGGTTTTATGAAACAACTTACGACAATTTTGATCGTAAGTTAATTTCTTAAATTCTTTACTTTGATTTACAATTCACAAATAAACGCGATTTCATTTCATTTTCTTATACATTTGACAGTTCTGCACATAATGCACACATACTTGTCTACATTGAATGTTTTGGTGCAAATGTGAACAGTTTTAAAATTTGAGATTCATCATAAGATATTTAATACAAGAGGTCAATGACCTTGAAGCTCTACTGATTGATTTTGATTTCAGGAAGTAGTCGCTACAGACTTGTTTTTTGAAAATCTATTTTTAACCGTGGCGGCCATCTTGAATTTCCGGCCGACCTGAAATTAAGAGCAACATTCCTGTGAAGTTTCATGAAAATCCGTCAAGTAGTTTCAAAGAAGTAGTCGCTACAAGTTTTCATTATATAACTCTATGTAAACAAAGCAGCCATGTTTAAGGTCAAATCAGAACGATTTTCGACAAGGACCAACATCATGTCATACTGATCATTTTAGAAAAAGTCCCATATCAATATCTCTTATTGTTTTGAAGAAGTAGTCGCTACAAACTTATTTATTTTAAATCTATTTTTAGCTGTGGCGGCCATCTTGAATTTCCGGCCGACCTGAAATTTTTCTAGGATCAACTAGACATCAAGAGCAACATTCCTGTGAAGTTTCATGAACATCCGTCAAGTAGTTTCAGAGGAGTAGTCGCTACAAGTTTTTACTATATAACTCTATGTAACCAAAGATGGCCACTGGCAGCCATGTTTAACGTCGAATCAAAATATTTTTCCACAAGGATCTACATCATGTCATGCTGATCATTTTAGAAAAAGTCCCATATCAATATTACTTATAGTTTTCAAGAAGTAGTTGCTACAAACTTATTTTTTAAAAATCTATTTTTAGCTGTGACGGCCATCTTGAATTTCCGGCCGACCTGAAATTTTAATAGGATCAATTAGACATCAAGAGCAACATTCCTGTAAAGTTTCATGACAATCCGCCAAGTAGTTTCAGAGGAGTAGTCGCTACAAGTTTTTACTATATAACTCTATGTAAACAAAGATGGCCGCTGGCAGCCATGTTTAATGTTGAATCAAAACGATTTTTGACTAGGATCAACATCATGTAATGCTGATCATTTTAGAAAAAGACCCATATCAATATCACTTATAGTTTTCAAGAAGTAGTCGCTACAAACTTATTTTTTAAAAATCTATTTTTAGCTGTGACGGCCATCTTGAATTTCCGGCCGACCTGAAATTTTTCTAGGATCAATTAGACATCAAGAGCAACATTCCTGTAAAGTTTCATGACAATCCGCCAAGTAGTTTCAGAGAAGAAGTCGCTACAAGTTTTTACTATATAACTCTATGTAAACAAAGATGGCCGCTGGCAGCCATGTTTAACGTTGAATCAAAACGATTTTTGACTAGGATCAACATCATGTCATGCTGATCATTTTAGAAAAAGTCCCATATCAATATCACTTATGGTTTTCAAGAAGAAGTCGCTACAAACTTGTATTTTAAAACTCTATTTTTAGCTTTGGCGGCCATCTTGGATTTCACATCAACATGAATTTTTGCTAGGATCAACTAGACTTTATTGGCAACATTTCTGTAAAGTTTCATGAATATCCATCCAGTAGTTTCAGCTGTGAAGTCGCTACAAATAAAAGTTTACGGACAGACGGACAGACGGACGACGGACGCCGCACCACGGCATAAGCTCCGCTGATCTCTGATCAGTTGAGCTAAAAACGGGGCCGAGGTGTACGTAAGCAGGTGCACGTAAGAGCCCGGTTTAAATACCAGGTGTACATAAAAGCCTCGTTTTAAATACCAGCTGTACATAAGAGCCTTATGAAAAACAGGTGTACAGAAGAGTCTGGTGTAAATACCAGATGTACAGAAGAGCCTCGTTTCAATACCAAGTGTATATAAATGCCTTGTTTAAATACCAGGTGAACCGGAGAGTCTGGGTTAAATACCAGGTATACAGATGAGCCTTGTTTAAATACCACATACCAGGTGTACATAAAAGCCTGGTTTAGATACCAGGTTTACATAAAAGCCTGGTTTAAATACCAGGTGTACAGAAAAGTCTCGTTTAAATACAAGCTGTACAGAAGAGCCTGTTTTAAATAATAAGTGTAAATAATAGCCTTGTTTAAAGGCCAGGTGTACAGAAGAGCCTGGTTTAAATACCAGGTGTACAGAAGAGCCTGGTTTAAATACCATGTGTACAGAAAAGCCTCATTCAAATATCAGGCATACACAACAGCCTGGTTTAAATACCAGGTGTACAGAAGAGTCTCATTTAAATACCAGGTGTACAGAAGCTCCTGGTTTAAATACCAGATGTACAGAAGAGACTGGTTTAAATAAAAGGTGTACAGAAGAGCCTCATTTCAATACCAGGAGTACAGACGAGCCTCGTTTAAGTACCAGGTGTACACAAGAGGAGCTTAGTTTAAATACCAGTTGTACAGAAGGGTCTCGTTTAAATACGAGGTGTACAGAAGAGCCTGGTTTAAATACCAGGTGTACAGAAGAGCCTCGTTTAAATACCAGGTGTACAGAAGAGCCTAGTTTAAATACCAGGTGTACAGAAGAGCCTCATGTAAATAAAAGGTGTTCAGAAGAGCCTCGTTTAAAGGTGTTCAGAAGAGCCTTGTTTAAATACCAGGTGTACAGAATAGCCTCATATAAATAAAAGGTGTTCAGAAGAGCCTCGTTTAAATACCAGGTGTACAGAAGAGCCTAGTTTAAATACCAGGTGTACAGAAGAGCCTCATGTAAATAAAAGGTGTTCAGAAGAGCCTCGTTTAAAGGTGTTCAGAAGAGCCTTGTTTAAATACCAGGTGTACAGAATAGCCTCATTCAAATAGCGGGTGCACAAAAGAGCCTCGTTTAAATACTAGGTGTACAGAAAAGCCTCGTTTAAATACCAGGTGTACAGAAGAGCCTCGTTTAAATACAAAGTGTACAAAAGAGCCTGGTTTAAATACTAGGTGTACAGAAGAGCCTCGTTTAAATACCAGGTGTACAAAAGAGCCTCGTTTAAATACCAGGTGTACAGAAGAGCCTCGTTTAAATACCAGGTGTACAAAAGAGCCTGGTTGAAATACCAGGTGTACAGAAAAGTCTCGTTTAAATACAAGGTGTACAGAAGAGCCTGTTTTAAATAATAAGTGTAAATAATAGCCTTGTTTAAAAAGGCCAGGTGTACAGAAGAGCCTGGTTTAAATACCAGGTGTACAGAAGAGCCTGGTTTAAATACCATGTGTACAGAAAAGCCTTATTCAAATATCAGGCATACACAACAGCCGGGTTTAAATACCAGGTGTACAGAAGAGTCTCGTTTAAATACCAGGTGTACAGAAGCGCCTGGTTTAAATACCAGATGTACAGAAGAGCCTCATTTAAATACCAGATGTATAGAAGAGACTCATTTCAATACCAGGAGTACAGACGAGCCTCGTTTAAGTACCAGGTGTACGCAAGAGCTTAGTTTAAATACCAGTTGTACAGAAGGGTCTCGTTTAAATACCAGGTGTACAGAAGAGCCTGGTTTAAATACCAGGTGTACAGAAGAGCCTCGTTTAAATACTAGGTGTACATATAGACTCGTTTAAATACCAGATGTACAGAAGAGCCCCTTTAAATACCAGGTGTACAAAAGAGCCTCGCTTAAATACCAGGTGTACAGAAGGGCCTCGTTTAAATACCAGATGTACAGAAGAGCCTTGTTTAAATACAAAGTGTACAAAAGAGCCTGGTTTAAATACCAGGTATACAGAAGAGCCTCGTTTAAATACCAGGTGTACATAATAGACTTGTTTAAATACCAGGTGTACAGAAGAGTCTCGTTTAAATACCAGGTGTACAGAAGAGCCTGGTTTAAATACCAGGTGTACAGAAGAGCCTCGTTTAAATACTAGGTGTACATATAGACTCGTTTAAATACCAGATGTACAGAAGAGCCCCTTTAAATACCAGGTGTACAAAAGAGCCTCGCTTAAATACCAGGTGTACAGAAGGGCCTCGTTTAAATACCAGATGTACAGAAGAGCCTTGTTTAAATACAAAGTGTACAAAAGAGCCTGGTTTAAATACCAGGTATACAGAAGAGCCTCGTTTAAATACCAGGTGTACATAATAGACTTGTTTAAATACCAGGTGTACAGAAGAGTATGGTTTAAATCAAAGGTGTACAGAAGCGCCTAGGTTAAATACCAGGTGTACAGAAATTCATGCTTTAAAGACCAGGTGTACAGAAGAGCCTCATTTAAATACCAGATGTATAGAACAGCCTGGTTTAAATACCAGGTGTACAGAAGAACCTGGTATAAATAAAAGGTGTACAGATGAGACTCGTTCAAATACCAGGTGTACAAAAGAGCCTGGTTTAAATACCAGGTGTACAGAAGAGCCTCTTTAAATACCAGGTGTACATATAGCCTCGTTTAAATGCCAGGTGTACAGAAGAGCCTCGTTTAAATACCAGGTGTACAAAAGAGCCTCGTTTAAATACCAGGTGTACAGAAGGGCCTCGTTTAAATACCACGTGTACAGAAAAGCCTTGTTTAAATACAAAGTGTACAAAAGAGCCTGGTTTAAATACCAGGTATACAGAAGAGCCTCGTTTAAATACCAGATGTACATTATAGACTTGTTTAAATACCAGGTGTACAGAAGAGTATGGTTTAAAACAAAGGTGTACAGAAGTACCTAGGTTAAATACCAGGTGTACAGAAATTCCTGGTTTAAATACCAGGTGTACAGAAGAGCCTCATTTAAATACCAGATGTATAGAACAGCCTGCTTTAAATACCAGGGGTACAGAAGAGCCTCATTTAAATACCAGATGTATAGAACAGCCTGCTTTAAATACCAGGTGTACAGAAGAGCCTCATTTAAATACCAGATGTATAGAACAGCCTGGTTTAAATACCAGGTGTACAGAAGAACCTGGTATAAATAAAAGGTGTACAGATGAGCCTGTTTAAATACCAGGAGTACAGAAGAGCCTCATTTAAATACAAAGTGTACAAAAGAGCCTGGTTTAAATACCAGGTGTACAGGCCTCGTTTAAATACCAGGTGTACATAAGGGACTTGTTTAAATACCAGGTGTACAGAAGAGTCTGGTTTAAATCAAAGGTGTACAGAAGAGCCTAGGTTAAATACCAGGTGTACAGAATAGCCTCATTTAAATACCAGGTGTACATAAGAGCCTTGTTTTAAATACCAGTTTAAATACCAGGTGTACATTAGAGCCTGGTTTAAATAAAAGGTGTACATAATAGCCTTGTTTAAATGCCAGGTGTACATAGAAGCCTTATTTAAATACCAGATGTATAGAAGAGCCTGGTTTAAATACCAGGTGTACAGAAAAACCTGGTTTAAATAAAAGGTGTACAGAAGGGCATCGTTTAAATACCAGGTGTACAGAAGAACCTGTTATAAATAAAAGGTGTACAGAAGAGCCTCGTTTAAATGCCATGTGTACATTAGAGCCTCGTTTAAATACCAGGTTTAGAGAAGAGCTTGTTTAAATACCAGGTGTACAGAAGAGCCTGGTTTAAATACCAGGTGTGCAGAAGAGCCTCGTTTAAATACCAGGTGTATAGAAGAGGCTGGTTTAAGAGCCTGGATAAGATACCAGGTGTACAGAAGAACCTCATTTAAATATCAAGTGTACAGAAGTGCCTCGTTAAAATATCAAGTGTACAGAAGAGCCTGGTTTAAATACCAGATATACAGAATAGCCTCATTTAAATACCAGGTGTACAGAAGAACCTTGTTTTAAATACCAGTTTAAATACCAGGTGTACATTAGAGCCTTATTTAAATACCAGGTGTACAGAGAAGCTTCATTTAAATACCAGATGTATAGAAGAGCCTGGTTTAAATACATAATAGACTTGTTTAAATACCAGGTGTACAAAAGAGTATGGTTTAAATCAAAGGTGTACAGAAGCGCCTAGGTTAAATACCAGGTGTACAGAAATTCCTGGTTTAAATACCAGGTGTACAGAAGAGCCTCATTTAAATACCAGATGTATAGAACAGCCTGGTTTAAATACCAGGTGTACAGAAGAGCCTTGTTTAAATACCAGGTGTACAGAAGAACCTGGTATAAATAAAAGGTGTACAGAAGGGCCTCGTTTAAATACCAGTTGTACAGAAGAGCCTCATTTAAATACAAAGTGTACAAAAGAGCCTGGTTTAAATACCAGGTGTACATATAGCCTCGTTTAAATACCAGGTGTACAGAAGAGCCTCGTTTAAATACCAAGTGTACAAAAAAGCCTCATTTAAATACCAGGTGTACAGAAGGGCCTCGTTTAAATACTAGGTGTACAGAAGAGCCTTTTTGAAATATAAAGTGTACAAAAGATCCTGGTTTAAATACCAGGTATACAGAAGAGCCTCGTTTAAATACCAGGTGTACATAATAGACTTGTTTTAATACCAGGTGTACAGAAGAGTATGGTTTAAATCAAAGGTGTACAGAAGCGCCTAGGTTAAATACCAGGTGTACAGAAATTCCTGGTTTAAATACCAGGTGTACAGAAGAGCCTCATTTAAATACCAGATGTATAGAACAGCCTGGTTTAAATACCAGGTGCACAGAAGAACCTGGTATAAATAAAAGGTGTACAGATGAGCCTCGTTTAAATACCAGGTGTACAGAAGAGCCTCATTTAAATACAGAGTGTACAAAAGAGCCTGTTTAAATACCAGGTGTACAGGCCTCGTTTAAATACCAGGTGTACATAAGAGACTTTTTTAAATACCAGGTGTACAGAAGAGCCTCGTTTAAATACCAGGTGTACATAAGGGACTTGTTTAAATACCAGGTGTACAGAAGAGTCTGGTTTAAATCAAAGGTGTACAGAAGAGCCTAGGTTAAATACCAGGTGTACAGAATAGCCTCATTTAAATACCAGGTGTACAGAAGAGCCTTGTTTTAAATACCAGTTTAAATACCAGGTGTACATTAGAGCCTGGTTTAAATAAAAGGTGTACATAATAGCCTTGTTTAAATACCAGGTGTACAGAGAAGCCTCATTTAAATACCAGATGTATAGAAGAGCCTGGTTTAAATACCAGATGTACAGAAGAACCTGGTATAAATAAAAGGTGTACAGAAGAGCCTCGTTTAAATACCATGTGTACATTAGAGCCTCGTTTAAATACCAGGTTTAGAGAAGAGCTTGTTTAAATACCAGGTGTACAGAAGAGCCTGGTTTAAATACCAGGCGTACAGAAGAGCCTCGTTTAAATACCAGGTATATAGAAGAGGCTGGTTTAAGAGCCTGGATAAGATACCAGGTGTACAGAAGAGCCTCATTTAAATATCAAGTGTACAGAAGTGCCTCGTTAAAATATCAAGTGTACAGAAGAGCCTGGTTTAAATACCAGATATACAGAATAGCCTCATTTAAATACCAGGTGTACAGAAGAGCCTTGTTTTAAATACCAGTTTAAATACCAGGTGTACATTAGAGCCTGGTTTAAATAAAAGGTGTACACAATAGCCTTGTTTAAATACCAGGTGTACAGAGAAGCTTCATTTAAATACCAGATGTATAGAAGAGCCTGGTTTAAATACATAATACTTGTTTAAATACCAGGTGTACAAAAGAGTTTGGTTTAAATCAAAGGTGTACAGAAGTGCCTAGGTTAAATACCATGTGTACAGAAATTCCTGGTTTAAATACCAGGTGTACAGAAGAGCCTCATTTAAATACCAGATGTATAGAACAGCCTGGTTTAAATACCAGGTGTACAGAAGAACCTGGTATAAATAAAAGGTGTACAGATGAGCCTCGTTTAAATACCAGGTGTACAGAAGAGCCTCATTTAAATACAAAGTGTACAAAAGAGCCTGGTTTAAATACCAGGTGTACTGGCCTCTTCAAATACCAGGTGTACATAAGAGACTTTTTTAAATACCAGGTGTACAGAAGAGCCTCGTTTAAATACCAGGTGTACATAAGGGACTTGTTTAAATACCAGGTGTACAGAAGAGTCTGGTTTAAATCAAAGGTGTACAGAAGAGCCTAGGTTAAATACCAGGTGTACAGAATAGCCTCATTTAAATACCAGGTGTACAGAAGAGCCTTGTTTTAAATACCAGTTTAAATACCAGGTGTACATTATAGCCTGGTTTAAATATAAGGTGTACATAATAGCCTTGTTTAAATACCAGGTGTACAGAGAAGCCTCATTTAAATACCAGATGTATAGAAGAGCCTTGTTTAAATACCAGGTGTACAGAAAAACCTGGTATAAATAAAAGGTGTACAGAAGAGCCTAGTTTAAATACCAGGTGTACAGAAGAGCCTCGATTAAATGCCATGTGTACATTAGAGCCTCGTTTAAATACCAGTTTTAGAGAAGAGCTTGTTTAAATACCAGGTGTACAGAAGAGCTTTGTTTAAATACCAGGTGTACAGAAGAGCCTTGTTTAAATACCAGGTGTATAGAAGAGGCTGGTTTAAGAGCCTGGATAAGATACCAGGTGTATAGAAGAGCCTCATTTAAATATCAAGTGTACAGAAGTGCCTCGTTAAAATATCAAGTGTACAGAAGAGCCTGGTTTAAATACCAGATATACAGAATAGCCTCATTTAAATACCAGGTGTACAGAAGAGCCTTGTTTTAAATACCAGTTTAAATACCAGGTGTACATTGGAGCCTGGTTTAAATAAAAGGTGTACATAATAGCCTTGTTTAAATACCAGGTGTACAGAGAAGCTTCATTTAAATACCAGATGTATAGAACAGCCTGGTTTAAATACCAGGTGTACAGAAAAACCTGGTATAAATAAAAGGTGTACAGAAGGGCCTCGTTTAAATACCAGGTGTACAGAAGAACCTGTTATAAATAAAAGGTGTACAGAAGAGCCTCATTTAAATGCCATGTGTACATTAGAGCCTCGTTTAAATACCAGGTTTAGAGAAGAGCTTGTTTAAATACCAGGTGTACAGAAGAGCCTGGTTTAAATACCAGGTGTACAGAAGAGCCTCGTTTAAATACCAGGTGTATAGAAGAGGCTGGTTTAAGAGCCTGGATAAGATACCAGGTGTACAGAAGAGCCTCATTTAAATATCAGGTGTACAGAAGAGCCTCGTTAAAATACCAGGTGTACAGAAGAGCCTGGTTTAAATACCAGGTGTACAGAAGAGCCTCGTTTAAATACCAGGTGTATAGAAGAGGCTGGTTTAAGAGCCTGGATAAGATACCAGGTGTATAGAAGAGCCTCATTTAAATATCAGGTGTACAGAAGAGCTCATTTAAATACCAGGTGTACAGAAGAGCCTCGTTTAAATACCAGGTGTACAGAAGAGGCTGGTTTAAATACCAGGTGTACAGAAGAGTCTCTTTAAATACCAGGTGTATAGAAGAGGCTGGTTTAAATACCAGGTGTACAGAAGAGGCTGGTTTAAATACCAGGTGTACAGAAGAGTCTCGTTTAAATACCAGGTGTACAGAAGAGGCTGGTTGAAATAACAGGTGTACCGAAGAGCCTCGTTTAAATACCAAGTGTACAGAAGAGCCTGGTTTAAATACTAAGTGTACAGAAGAGTCTCGTTTAAATACCAAGTGTACAGAAGAGCCTAGTTTAAATACCAAGTGTACAGAAGAGTCTCGTTTAAATACCAGGTGTATAAAAGAGGCTGGTTTAAATACCAGGTGTAAAGAAGAGGCTGGTTTAAATACCACGTGTACAGAAGAGTCTCGTTTAAATACCAGGTGTATAGAAGAGGCTGGTTTAAATACCAGGTGTACAGAAGACCCTGGTTTAAATACCAAGTGTACAGAAGAGTCTCGTTTAAATACCAAGTGTATAGAAGACCCTGGTTTAAATACCAGGTGTACAGAAGAGTCTCGTTTAAATACCAAGTGTACAGAAGACCCTGGTTTAAATACCAGGTGTACAGAAGAGCCTTGTTTAAATACCAGGTGTACAGAAGAGTCTCGTTTAAATACTAAGTGTACAGAAGAGCCTCGTCTAAATACCAAGTGTACAGAAAATCCTCGTTTAAATACCAAGTGTACAGAAGAGTCTGGTTTAAATACCAAGTGTACAGAAGAGTCTGGTTTAAATACCAAGTGTACAGAAGAGCCTCGTTTAAATACCAAGTGTACAGAAGACCCTGGTTTAAATACCAAGTGTGCAGAAGTCTTGTTTTAATACCAAGTGTACAGAAGACCCTGGTTTAAATACCAGGTGTACAGAAGAGCCTTGTTTAAATACCAGGTGTACAGAAGAGTCTCGTTTATAAATACCAAGTGTACAAAAGAGCCTCATTTAAATACCAAGTGTACAGAAGGGCCTGGTTTAAATATCAGGGGCCCGTTTTATGAAACATCTTACGATAATGTTGATCGTAAATCAAATTATTAAATGTATTGCTATATGTTACGTTAAGCAGATAAAACGATTTCCTGTAAACTGTTTAATACATATGTTGTTTATGCAATATTTCCACCCTTCATTGCTTGCTTCAAATGCTTTTAAGGAAAATGGCTGAAGGTATTTTATTTTGATTTACGATCAAAGTTATCGTAGGTTGTTTCATAAAACAGGGCCCAGGTGTACAGAAAAGCCTGGTTTAAATACTAGATGTACAGAAGAGCCTCACTTAAATACCAAGTGTACAGAAGAGCCTGGTTTAAATACCAAGTGTAGAGAAGAGCCTTGTTTAAATACCAGGTGTACAAAAGAGCCTGGTTTAAATAACAGGTGTACATAGAGCCTTGTTTAAAAGTCAGCTGTACAGAAGAGCATCATTTAAATACCAGGTGTACAGAAGAACCTGGTTTAAATACCAGTTGTACAGAAGAGCCTCGATTAATTACCAGGTGTGCAGAAGAGCATCGTTTAAATACCAGGTGTACATAAATACCAGGTGTACAGAAGAGCCTCGTTTAAATATCAGGTGTGCAGAAGAGACGAGTTTAAATACCAGGTGTACCGCACAAACATCGTTATGTAAAAAGGGTATTTTAGCTCTTCTGGTTCAAAGTTTTACCAGTAGTCAAAACAGTATTATGCTTGGGTAGTGCATGCTTCTGTAAAAAAAAAAAATTTACTCTATAATAGACCAGTCTGTTGATATCAAATTTAATCTTGGAACCTTTTAAATCTCTTGTAAATTAAGTTACAAAGACATAATACACTGAGGCTTAATAGAATATACTGATTTGCATTTTGACCAGTCATGGAGGATATAAAACAAGTTTACAGTGCACGAGTTCAGCCAAACCCCAAGTTTTAGTTTAAAACTCTAGTGACTGCATATACATTGAGGATTTTTTTAATGTGAAAATTCGCGCATTGTCAGTTTGTGCAACATGTAATTGTAAATCTTTGTTCTAGTCTTGTTACAACAAAATTAAATTTTGCTAGACTGAAAACTTAACATATTGAAACCATTGTAACATTGTCAACAGATGCAATACAAGTGTAATTCGAAGTCATTATTCTAATCTAGCAGACAAAACAAATATTGCAAGACTCAATTTACAATATATGTTTACTCAAGGACTTTAAAAATGCCTCATTGAAAATAAACAAAGATTATACCATATTTTAGTATCTTATTTCAAAATCTGTTGTGAGTATAAATCATTTCATTTCCACTTCCGCTTCACATAGCACAACATTGATTATTGTGAAAAACTACTTTTGAATAGATGATACACAACGGCTATCATAATCAACATAATCAGTCAATAAGCATGTATAGAAGTAAATAGGCAAGAAGTAAATAGGCAAGATTTTAATACTTAAAGTAAATAGGCAAGATTTTAATGCTTAAAGTAAATAGGCAAGCTTTTAATGCTAAATAAGTAAATAGGCAAATTGTTAATGCTTAAGTAAACAGGCAAGTTTTTAACACTTACGTAAACAGGCAAGCTTTTAATGCTTAAATAAACAGACAAGCTTTTGATGCTTAAGTAAACAGGCAATGTTATTCAAAGCCTTTTTTCTAGACAAACAATAACAAGGGTATGCATTGATAAATGGAATTTACAATACTGAGTTAAGAAAAGAGCATGTTTATAGGTATGTTAATATGGATAAATACTATTAACCCTTAACACGCTACATATATATATAATGGGAGTTCTTTCCTTGAATAAAGGACATTCCAATTATGTGACAAAGGGATGTTTTGGGGACAATGACTGATCAGCAGCTGGACATTGTAAACCATGATCTGGGTTTACAATGGATGCAAAAGCTATTATGGTCGTGCTTAGCAAGGAAAGGATTAATAGTGTTGTGTTGTTTTTTTAATTAATAATAACTTATGTTGTAATGGAATAATTTTGACATTGTCAATTGACGTACTATGAATGTTATTCAAAATATTTATTCTAGACTAGCAACAACAAAAGTTTGAATGGCTAAACAGACTTTACAATATGGCTCAAACAGCATTTTTTTGTATTTATAACATATTATGCTGTTCTTGAAATCACTTTAACATCATCTAGCAGGGGCGTTTTATGATGCACAAACACATGTTATATGGCGCCTAACAGGAAGAACATGGCAGGCTCATCCTCCATTTACATCAAAATAAAACATGGAGAATGGGCCTAGAACCTTCTAACCTGCAGAACCTGCAGATTTG
>JAWPHD010008377.1:0-115877 GCA_037043455.1 Cyrtodaria siliqua | reverse complement strand
GAAAGGGTAACGCGAAGAACGAGAAGAATAGAAAGAACAATAAAAAAGAACAATTGCTTTGATAGAAAAGAAGAAAAGAAGTGTTAGTAGTAATAGAAGAAGAATAGAAATTGATTTATTAAGAAGAAGAACAAAGAAGAAGAAGAAGATGAAGAAGAAGTAGAAGAAGAAATTATTTTATAAAGAAGAAGAAGAAGAAGTAGAAGAAATAGAAGAAGAAGAAGAAGAAGAAGAAGAAGAAGAAGAAGAAGAAGAAGAAGAAGAAGAAGAAGAAGAAGAAGAAGAAGAAGTAGAAGAGAGAAGAAGAAGAAGAAGAAGAAGAAGAAAAAAGAAATCTACTATAAAGAAGAAGAAGAAGAAGAAGAAGAAGAGAAGAAGAAGAAGAAGAGAAGAAGAAGAAGAAGAAGAAGAAGAAGAAAAAACGATAACAAGAAGAACGAGAATAATAATTTTATAAAAGAAGAGAAAGAAGAAGTAGAAGAAGAAGAAGAAGAAGAAGAAGAAGAAGAAGAAGAAGAAGAAATGATTATAGAAGAAAAATAAGATATTTTTCTTTTCGTCGACATATAAGGATTAATAGCTAACATTTGTATCGCGAATGAATTATCGCAACGACAGCCACATGCACCATATTGTGAGTTGATATGATGATTATATATTGTCAACGGACGACGTGTCGTGACCTGTATGATCCTATGCTACTGTCATTATTACGACGGTGTCTACTTGTAGAAGTGAGCTCATTGTTTATAGTGCTGCCCCACTGGAATACCAGACACATGACATGGTACACCAACCAGTCACATTATACTGGCATCGGGTCACTACCCTGTATATGCTGAACGTCAAGTCAAGCAAAAGAGAAACTAGTACCATTTTTCAGGAAGTTATAATTGTGACCCTGCCGGGGATTGAGCCCACGATATGCTCGGCGGACGCTCTACCACCCCGTAAACATGTGGTACTATTACGTGTTCGAATGTATAACGCTTGTGAAACTTATTCTTGTTATTAATCTAAATTGTTATTTGGTAGATAATTATACTTATCATGACCTAGTTTAATACCACACGGTCGCCATTTTGTTTACCGTATGCGTACAATTATATCCTTTAGCTGATTTACTTCTGATGTTCCATATTAACATTTAAATAATGTAGCATAAACACTTACTAAGATGTTAGTCGTTCATATTTAGCCTTCCTGTGAATTAAAGAATCCATAGTTTAGTTATTTAGTTTAACAAAAATATTAACTACAAATCGATCGATAGTTTGAGACCGTTTCGAAATGTTTCTAAATAGATCACATTACATTTTACGTCACAGGGTAACCAATACACCCATTGTCACTAATGTAACATGATACTAGGCGCTTTGAAATAAGTTTGTTTTAAATAATACTCCGGCGGGAGCCATGCGAATATATTTGTGGTTAGAGTGTTTACAGTAGGAACGCCAGCCCTGTGGCGTAGGAATATTTATCAAACAAGGTCACGTGATAAAATCGATAACAAAATGACATTATTGGGAAAATTTTCACTGGTCAGATTTATACACCTCTTATCTATAAACTGTGATTATGACAAAACACAATCACAGATCGTTGTTAAAGTAATAATATTCACAAACTACATGGTCGAACATAATTGGTGTACACTTCGTGTAATTCCCATTAATAGTTAAAGGTATTTTTCAAAGGGATGAATTTAGTTTGTTTTAAGGTTTAAATTGCCAAAAATGCGCTTTTAAATCAAAATCGATTTATTTTGTCATTTTAGAAGCGAGAATAAAAACAAATGCATGTACGCGTAGATAAATCTTTCCTCTGTCCATATGCAAATTTTTAATGAAATCGGAGACAAGTACTTTTTTTTCCCCAAAATTAACTAACATGACCCACGGACTCAAAGACGGCATAATGCATATACATTTACAGACGCGACCGGGTACACAATAAATGAAATAATTCCATTATTTCAATACATATATTTCAAATGTATGTATCCATGCATTCCAGATTAAATTTCTGATCTATACATGCTTTTGGTTTATGCCGGAGTGCTCAGAATAGGTTTTAACAAACAAAATTGTAACGGTACGTCGGGAAAGGAAATGAGGATTGTGAAAATATATAGTTTGCAGTGCTAATTTTCTGAATCCGAAAAAAATGCAAAAAAATTAAGTTTTAACAGCGAGAATGAATTTTTTTTCACGAAAGTGTTCATTGACATGTCTACTATTAAAACCCAAAATTTAAAGTCAATCAGAAAAAAGTACTTTTTTTCCCCCAAAATTAACAAAGTATACCGTGTTCGCTAACATATGAACAATCGCCTTTCGTAGTTAATGTACACGCGGGATATAAAACCATGAAATTGTTAAATCCTTTTTAAGAGATATTTTGATTTCAACATTGTTCTGTATTTAATAAATTATTAGAGTAGAATGTTCACCGTTTTTCTCAAGGACACCATTACGGTAGTATCCCTGCAGCCCCGCCCCTCATTCCACCCCCACCACCCTCCATACCGTATTGATTAGGCTGCTAATGCACAGTTTTATTCAAATTCGATTTATTTCATCATTTTAGAAGCGAGAGAAAAAAACAAAAGCATGTACGCGTAAATACATCTTTCCTCTGTAGATATGTAAAATATAAAAAAAATCGGAGGCAAGTACTTTTTTCCCCCGAAAATTAACAAAGTACACCGTAATCGTTTAAATACGCCGAATCGACGTTCCAAATCGATCTTCGCACGGAATAAAATTGTGGAATTATGAATTCATTTATAAAGATAAATCGATTTCAGCATTGTTCAGTAGTTGTTATATTATTGATGTAGTATGTTAACAGTATTTATGAGAGCAACATTACGGTAGTATCCCTCCAACCCCGTGGGTTTCCCCCTCCAACCCGTACACACAATACGTTGTGTATTGCTGAGAATGCGCCTTTTATTCAAATCGATTTATTTCGTCATTTTAGAAGCGAGCATAATAACAAAATCATATAGATACATCTCTCCTCTGTATATATGTAGAATTTCAATAAACGGAGACAAGTACTAATTAAGTAACAGGACCGTCCGACCCAAAGACGGCAACATTCATATTCATTAAGGCAAGACGACCGGCTACAGAAACAATTATATAATTTCGTTATGTAAACACATATATTTAAAATGTATGTGTTCATGTATTTTACACTAAATTTTTTATCTATACATCCTTTGGGTTTATGTCAGAGTGGCCAATTTATTTTAACAAACAATGTTGCAACGGTATATCGGAAAATGACATCATGATGGCGGCAACATACGTTGCAGAGTTAATTTTCGAAACCAGAAAAAGCGATAAACTAATATAAGTTTAACAGGCAGAAAGAAGTATATTCTTTTAACTGTTCGTTTAAAACTGAGGGGGCGACTCGAGTTTTAAAGAAAGCAAGATTGGTATGTGTCCCTTTAACCAAGTAAATAAATGACTGACGAGTAACATACATGCTACTGTCGGTAACAAACATGATTATGTGTAGACTCGAAGATTTCATAACATAAACGTGGACATGACATTGTGTCAATGGAGCACTTGCCAGATTTGTGGTGTTGTGAAACACTGTACGCGTGAATCCAAAAAGTGCGGGTCGTTTATATTTATAGGGCATATATAGTTATATATATATTTATTTATATATATTATTCTTTTATATTTATATGGTCCCAGAACGCAGTCATACTCACTACTATATTGAAAGTAAATACTGAATATACATGTGCGGTGCGTTACGATTTCTAGTATTTGAAAACAGACATATTAAACATTTCCCTGAACATATATACTATATTCATAGAAGTATTATTTCCTGGAAAAAAAATACATGTTTGTTTTCAGCAGTTGAAATCTAGTATATTCTGCGAATATTGCTATTTTGAAAATTTGAATACGTCTGTTTTCATCAAATAGCATGTTTTGTTTGTTTTAATATATATATGTTTTAATTTATGATTTAAAAAAAAAATGGATGATCGGAATATGTCTTACACACTGTTAAATCCTGTAATTCAACAACAAGTGGTTTGGTTCACAGGCGACAGTTTTACTGGATTCAACATTGTGCAAGAAAATATTCATATATTATACCATTAATATTATAACATGTGTGTTGTAACATATGCTTATCCTTGGATAGTGGATGTCTGCAGGGAACTTGAACTTTTACCTAAAAATCAAACGATCATCCTCTTTCCACTGTCCAACAATGAAGTTTCATGAAATTTGCTTTAGGTAAGAGGAAAAACTGTGGGGGCAATACTTTTCATTTTCCGGTCATGGTAACGGACCTTTCAACTACTGACTTCAAAATAAACAGGGATTATCATTTCACCAAAGGCATTTAAAGTATGAAGTTTTATGAAATTAGCTTCAGAGAAAGTAATAAAGAGTTTGTTTAAAGTTTCGTCAAAATCCAACAAGTAGCGCAGACAAGATTTGTGACAGACGAACGGAAAGGCCAAATCAAATCTGTCTCACCTACCACTTTGTGGTGGAAGACATAATTATAAAGACAATATTTTAGTTCATATGTATACTTTATTAAGCAAATAATTGAGCGAACATAAACTTCAGCATTGACTCTGGCCAGTGGTGTACATGGAGTCTTCTTCCACATGACGTGCAGACTGAAAGAAAAGAAAGACATAGAATAAAAAGTTAATATAAGTCGAGCAGAGTATTCAATTTGAATCAGGTGTTGCGAGAGGGATCTAGGGCATATTTAGGGGAATGGGACAGTTTAAAATTTAATTATTGTTTAACGCCTCATCAACACGTTGTTTAGGTTATTTCGAACCGCCCGAAAGAGAGGAGGAAAGATACATAGGCATTCAGGAACCCTGCCCTACGCTTACTACCGGTTAGATACCTATGGTTCTTTAACGTGCTTGGAGGGAGGACAGACTCCGATACACAGGACCACCCGGTTTACGTTCCCATCAGACGAACGAGGCTAGCAGGACACATCGAAGTAACCAAGTGGCGCCAGTAAGAATTGAATCCGTGTTCACTGGATTCAAAGCCGATATGCTATAAACGTCCCTTGACCAAAACTGAGTAAATGGCACATCAAGTAAAGGGTCAATACATATTATATTGTGTATCATACGAGTATATGATTGAACTGACATGATTATAGAACCATTTTAATGTATGTTTCACCCAACAGTACAGCAAGAATCTATTATAAGGAAAGTTAAATCTGACAGAGGGTGCAATGTTCTATAAGCCATTTTTACTAGAAGGGGAATAAAATACAAGTCTGGCCAAAAATCTAAAATTGTTAAATTTTACACGTTTTGTTCATAGGATATTTTACTTTAATGACTTAGTAAGGTCATTTTACATGGGGAGAAAACATTAATATACAACTATTTATTTTCTCTCTCAAAACCTGGTGATGCCGCTAGTTTTAGAAATAAAACATGATTAAATAGGGCAGTTGAGAAGACACTTTTGTAGATGTGTGGTCTGTTCTGATGTGAAAATGTGTAAAACAGACACAAGATTGGAAATTTGCTCTGTGTCCCTTTAATAAATTCAGGACCCATCACATAGACCAATTAGATGATGTTAAAGGGACACACGGCAATCTTGAAGTATTTATCAAGCTTTAACATTAGCAGCTCCATTTGTTAACCTGGTAACATGTTAAATTTAAACCTGCTTGCATTAAAAGTTAAATAAATTATTATAGGTGCACTATTATCAACAGTAAGTAATGTGTAAAACAATTTCTTCTGAACTATTCTAATAAATAATATTAATGATGCACAAATGCAAACTATGCAGAAAAATTAACCGAACTCCAGAAGTTTTAAACAAATAAAGACTGCCTAGTGTCCCTTTAAACCAACTTGTTTTCGCATGTATCCAAGTACATGTAGTTTACACGAGCTCATATGACAATCACGCTGCACTGAAATATCACTGAAATATTTTTACTCTAACTTTGAACAGCACCGTGCAAGCATAACACAAGCTCCATTTAAAGAACTACACAAGTGCAAACAATTTTTAAAAAGGCTCTTACCTCCATATGATCCAATGGCATTTAATACGGCTTGACATTCTGAAGTCGTCAGTATCAATTCACTTAGAGCTGCTCAAGGGCACGATTCACATTTGAGACCTCTCTGAAAACAACCTCAATCCAATGTCAATGATCAAACAGACATAGTTTATCCTTTGTTATACATAATGTAACATATTTAAAAAAGAAAAGATAAAATAACTAAATTGAATAAAGCATGAATACTACTTGTGCTCAATAACACTGTTAATGTAATAAAAACATCTCTCATCATTCATTATACATGTAAAATATAATGTAGCCCAACTGGAGATCCATTAAAAACATTGTTCCACTTTCACAGCATATTTCCAGCCCATGGAATAGTCATTTCTTTTGAGACACACTGGAGGCAAGCGTAGTAGCTACACCGCCTTAAAGGATTTTAAGTGATATGTAATTTCTCGAAATTGCGTTGTTTTTTTTCGCAACAGAATGTAAATAAATGTAAATTCAAAATCACTTCCTTGCCTCAAAACTTTACTGTACATAAATATGAATCTGACCGATTTCAGTCAAATGTCTATGGCAGATTACATTGTTTCAATGGTAGTTGTATCGGGTTATGTATTCACGAATGTGCGAGAAAATGGGGATAACATAACGATATAGAGACAACGCTAACTATTTACATTCATGCATCTGAGGGGTGGGGGTGGAGGGGGTTTCTAGTTTTCTTACCCCCTCCTTGTTTTCGGTATGCAAGCTCCATCTACCCCCACACCTCCATCTACCGTACTTGGGTGGGGGCGGGGTGCGGGGGACATTGATAGCATTTCTACTAGCAATTGTTTTATTCCACGAAACGTTCTACAGTACATCCAGTTACTGGAAAGATCGGAGTACACTAATAGTGATTATGAACTTTCTATTATACACTATACACTACTGTTTTAGGCACTGTATTTGGCCAATGTCTAAATATGCACGATCTAAAAGGGGTGTTGTGTACTGTTTATTAACAAACACATTTTAATGACAAAACAAATACCTTGATCATGGACCTCCAGCAGCAGACAATAATCCCAAATCCAACTTGCAACAACATGTCAATTTCACGTGTCAAGTTATGTCACGGTGACCTGTCAGTCACCAACACTGCATCGTGTTGACACATAATGGGACGTTATTCGTCCGGTAAGGTATTAGTTTTTACATAATCTACGGTATGAAACACTGTACGCGTGTTGGTAAGACTCCATAGGTACCCGTAGTGCTCGCCGACGTAGCGCGCCCAATTTCGGGTGTAAAAAAATGGCGTCTGTTTTAATTGAAAATTCGTAAAATAGTCCGTAAAATACAAAGAAATAGTCCATGTTCGCGGAGTTACAATGCGAACACAACTGATATGTTATAGGTCCGTGGCGTTCCTACTGTTATGTGCACCTTTCGAAATAATTAGTTGTACATTGCTTTGTTGTTCTATACTTATTAGAACTAATGACCTTATGCGAATGTGAATCTAAATGTTATTTTAAACCGGTAAATATGATGCACTATGTAAAAACGCTATTTTATTTATAGCTGCGTATATATGTATACTGTTCAAAATAATTTAAAGACCACAAAAAACGAACAATACTAATTACTTAATCTTTAATATTGTGCATTTCATATCCATATCATAAGTTAATACTTTTGGTAAAGCAACTCTTGTTAAATAATAAAAGTTGAACATGTTTGGCACAATTAAAAAATAACACATATCAAAACTTGGTCCTTAACACATTATATGTTATTTAGAGCAGAAGGAAAGGATACATAGTGTTACAAAATTAGGGGAGTGTTCTAATTTTAAATTGCGCTGCCACCAGTGCTACTCGTAAGGTAGCACAAAGTTAGTATACACAGTAATTTGACCGGGAAAATAAACAAACACAATATCAAATGTCCGGTCCTAATTGTTTTATTTCAGATTCTGAAAAACACAGATTTCTTTCACTTATCCAATAGGTTGTGCTTCTTTTTCTGAAAGTATGAAATTACAAATCTAAAAATCCGCAGGTATATTGTTAAACAGTTTTCGCTCTCTCGAGTAGTTCTCCAAATTCGTTCCATATTGTTTTTTCTGTAAAATTAACCAAATATATTACGAATTTCCAAAAATGTAATTAATAACATTAACGCGTTGGTTGTTGTTGAAACAACCAAATGGAACCAGTATCAACGAAAACGCCATCAACATCAACGATTGACCCTGTAACGCGCATGCTTTAACGGCATTAATTTGTAAGTTGAGAACCTCAACACCCAACGACTAACCCCTGAACATCAAAGAATGACTCCTCAACATGCATGCTTCAACGGCAATAATAGGTACCATGTTAACATCAAGTTCTCAACCAACGTGCATACATCAACGACTTTAATTTGATACAATGGAGACAGTTCTATCATCACCAGTTGCAACATGTAGGGCAATCGTTACATCGACCGACGGTTCTCAAACTGCATGCCTCAACGGCCTTAATTTGGAACAGGTGAGCAACAACAACAGTTAGTTTCAGCGAACTTTGCCACTGACCGTTCCAAGGCGGTAGCCCTATTGTCAACCCTTTTGTGTTTGTGTTGTCTTTTGCATTTAATATTGCCTTTGCCTTCTTGTTTGTCTGTTTGCGTGTTTGTTTCTGTGTTTTGTGGTTGACTGTCCTCCTTGAATGCTACTTTCCCTGTCCGATCTTTTTGTATTTCTTTGTATGCTTCAACGACATTACTTTGATACAAAGAAGACAGTTTCAACCTGCATGCCTAAACGGCGTTAATGTGGACCATGTGGGTAACAACAACAGTCAGTTCCAACGAACTTGTAAGCTTCAACGACATTAATTTGATTCAAAGAATTCAGTTTCAACCTGCATGCCTCAACGGCCTTAATGTGAACCATGTGGGTAACAACAACAGTCAGTTTCAACAAACTTGTAAGTTTCAACGTCATAGTTTGATACAATGGAGACAGTTATATCATCACCAAAACAAAGTATTGAACATGAATTGATGATTCTACAAAAGCCTCCAATATAAGATGTGACAGTATGCATTGTAGGAGTGCTTTTGTAGCATTTCTAAAACCAACTGATTTAATGTGGAACAATTATCCAGAACTGATGAAAAACACTCACTGATATGTACTTAGATGTTTCAACAATGAAAGTGCACAATGAATGACTTCTATTAGAGACAAAAGACTGCGCATGTTGAATTCTGCATTCTGACCAATAGATGAAATTATGGACACTAAGTTATTAACAGAAAGTAAAAACTAGCCAAAATTAATAATGAACTAGACTATTGAAAACTATCAAACTAACAATAACTATCAATAAATACTGAAAAGATTATCCTTGGAAGCAACAAATACAAACAAGAGAGAAAAGTAGAAGACTCGGTTTTATGGAGAATGTTAGTGAGAACTAACAAGTAATAATAATTAGCACATCTAACAAAGAGTATGATAATGGACCTTTGGAAATGGCCGAGCACGACACATACGAAATATTGCAGTCTCGGTTTGATTGAGACTGTTCATGAGCGGTAGTGAAATATGCTAGCTACCGCTCACGCCCTCTAGCCCCGGGTTGAGCAGAACTCAATATTCATAAAATCAGTAGTACACAATTTTAACCATCCCGAAGATGGCATGCATACGGCGGTGGACATGGAGTAATCCTTCTTTAATGTATTCCCCATGTCGTACGGCGTATGGTCCCAGTATCTAATAAACTTAAATGCCCCGAAGAGCGAAATAAACATAATTGAATTTAGTTGGGAGCAGCGGTTATGAAGCCTGCGTATCACAAGCAACCGCCAAAAGACTAAAACTAACAATACCTATCAAAACTAACTAATAATAATTATCTATGACACTACATACTCATAGGTACTAAAGAAGGATACAAATAGCGGACAGGGAAAGCAGCATTCAAGGACGACAGTCAACCACAAAACACAAAAACAAACACGCAAACAGACAAACGAAAAGGCTAAAGTAATAAAAAATGCAAACGACATCACAAACACAAAAGGGTTGACAATAGGGCTACCGCCTTGGAACGGTCAGTGGCAAAGTAGGCCACTGGGGGTTTAAACCGGATCTAGGGTGCACCAAACCTCTCACTTACCCTACTGTCATCCCATTAAAACAGGACAGTGTAAATAAAGAAATCCCCGCCATGATCTAATCAATACTACAGAAATAGTGTGTTTACTGTTTAAATTACAGAAATCTAACTGCATGTATTAATTCATTCTTTTCCACAACTACACATAGAACCAAACAAAAATCATAACCAAACTTGCAATTGTTGGACATGTCGAAATAATGTTTACCAAGTAGCAGAACAAACGGTCTTAACCTGGACAATACGTCAGACTAAAGGATTCGACTGTATAGCATGCTACAGGAATGGACAACAATTGAAATTGTTCTTATCATACCAGATTCGTTATTATGATAGGATAGCAATTAATTGACAAGTTGTAAAATGACAAGTATCCATAACAATAATTATTACCCCGATTAATAATAATTACCCTCTACATTCCAACACTCATCTTTATAGCCACTTAAAAGTATAAAAAACTTAGCTACAAATTGTGACTTCAAAAAGTGTATCAATATGAATCCGGAAACCTGCCCTACCCTTACTTTAGAATAGATTCCAATGGTTCTTTTACGTATTCGGAGGATATACTCCGATACACGGGACTGCCCGGTGCACGTCCACATCCGATACACGGAACTGCCCGGTGTACTTCCCCATCCGATACACGGGACTGCCCGGTGCACGTCCACATTCGATACACGGAACTGCCCTGTGTACGTCCCCATCCGATACACGGTACTGCCCGGTGTACGTCCCCATCCGATACACGGGACTGCCTGGTGTACTTCCCCATCCGATACACGGGACTGCGTTGTGAACGATGGACGAGGCTAAATGAAACCAGCACTATACCGATTATAGCAATACTTCTTATCAAAATGTCACCTGGGATATTTTACACAAATCTTAGGTAGCTGTATTAATTAAACTACTTAATCTTCAGAAGCTCAAACCTTTACACATTTATTGGCATGAGTCTAAAATCAGGATATTCGTCAAACACAAGTTAATCAATGTATTGTGAATGCAGGATTATAAACATTTAAAAAAGCGTTGGGGTTTCCATATTTCGAAATACCCGAAAACTTGAATGTAAATTATGAAAATCATTCGCACTGGCCTACCTATGGTTTGAACATGCTGCTGCGATGTAGATATGTGTAGGATGTAAACGATCGGAGTTGTATTTAAAATCAAAATCGCAGGTCAAGATGTTTTCGCGTCGGTTCATAACTGTTAAACCTTTAAAGTATAATTGGATGCAACTTTAGAGAATTTATGTTCAGTTTTTCACCTGCTAGTCAGGTGACATTATTGACGCGTTTAATAATACATCTCGATATCTAAATGACATTTTCAATATTGATAATCTATTCCCTCAATTATTGATAATCCGTTCCTTGCTCAGATGGTCACTAACATTTATCCGCCAGAGCTCACGTTGAATACAGCCAACCGTTTTGATACTAAAGCAGCATACCTCGAACTTCATCTCTCGATTTCTAATGATCTCATACATGATATTAAAATCTATGATAAGAGAGATGACTTGAACTTTGACATCGTAAACTATCCACTTTTGGATGGGTATATATCAGAAAAGTCGTCAAAAAAGGATACGACCCTTTAGTATTGCAAAGCACTTCATGTTTAGTGATTAAACCCCCTAGAATCATTCACCACGATTCACTTTTCCCTTGTGCGATGATTGAACAACATCTAAGGAATCCTTAATAGCGCTTGATTAAACCCTGACAAAGGGAGTTTAGTGCATTTCGCCCTAAGGTGTTGGTCATCCCTAGATTAGCTTTCTCTTTGACTGCAACGGCTGTGGTTGTTCATCCTGATGTGTTTTCAATTCTGTTTATATACATATCTTTACAACAACATTTAAATCTATTGTTTGCAATTTCTCTGGATGCGGACTTTATTGTTAGAGATTTCCTGTTGAGGGATGTACTTTTATTTACACTGTTTTGTCAATTTGGGCGTTGAAGGCAAACTAATAGCGTGGTTGTGTACACATACAATCGATTTAAGCTAAACTGTAGGCATTATTGCATATTCACCGTTCCAGGTCGTTCTAAGTCAGTAAACCTCACTACTCTTTATGTTACGTAGTGTCCTTTATATAAGCTCATATTTCGGTTTGCAGTGCAGTGTGGATCTACGATGCCATTGCGTTTGATTGCTGTGGTTTCTATAGGACCATTTGTCTCATTTTTATATGTGTACGCACAGTCACTATTTTTCGCACCAAATTGGGGACTTATAAGGCTAGTGTGCATGTACATAGCAAATGGAGGTGTGTTTTCAGCTTGGTTAACTACCAAATTCAAGCTTGTGCTTTTTTTCAGTGAATGGGTGTGTAATTTTGATGTTATTTTGTCGCTCGCAGGTAAATAAATGCAAAAGCTATAAAACTGCCTTATATATGGGTTTCCAGCTATGTTTCACGAGCTTGAAGGTCAAGCATGATATGTAGTAGCAAAGCAATTGGCTTTTGTCTATATGTATCCAGAAAGACCATGAGACGGTTCGGTCTTCATTTGCATATATATTTTACTAGTGTATTAGCATAATTATTTATAAAGTGTACATCTATGCAGCATTTTTTAATATTCTGACGTTCATTATTGATCAATGTGATGGTAATTAAAAATGAAAAAAAAGGCGTATTGTTATCCGGGTGTTTTTCAAATATCTAACACGTGTGAAATAACGAAAAAGTAGAATTGAATTGAATTGGATTTTATAGTCGCATATCGTGACGTTTCCAACTTCCATTGGTGGGACAAGTCCCCAGGTGCCCTCCCGGCAACATTCGTGCACGGGTGGGCACCGGGCTGGAACCACCGGCGTTCAGTAAGCCATCTGGATAGCTTCCTCACATAAAAATAAATAGGCTCATGAGGGACCGAACACACAACGGTGAGGGACAATTAATTTCAAGTCAGAGACTCTAACCAATTGGTCACTGACGCTCCCACCACCCCGCCCTCCCCACAACAGAAGAAGAACTTATCGACGATGACTTTATGTAATATACAGAGTCTGGTTTAAGCGAGCTTCTACATTTAAACATTTTTAAATAACCAACAAGTTAAGACAGACTCTTTCTACTTTGTAGTCTGGCCACTACTATAGATGTTTCCATTTCCTTTGTCTCGATTGTACTTAGTGACCCTGTCAGAATAACTACCGTTTTTTCTTATTTCCATCGCATGGAAGTAAGAGCGTAGTAGAGCTCCACGCCTTAGTTATTCTGAATTAACGATTTAATGCTTTGCGTTCATCAACGGAAATGTCACCAACTATACTACAAATAGACATGATTATTCATAAGTGTGAACAAGTTATTTCCCATTTGATTGTATGGGTATGTATTTGCAAGATGTAAAGGGATCTATAAACGTCATACAATCCCTGTGGGATCTCATTTTGCGGAAATTACTATACTTTAGAAAATAAAGATTTTGCGTTTAATGTTTATTATTAATAAATTAACCATACATGTGTTCCAGATGATGCACTTTATTTCCATACGTAAATGAATTTTAACCGGTGAGCACTTTTAGACGTTAGCTTTTAACAATAAAATTGCAAAAAGTCACAGCCTCTGACTGTTTCGGGTTCAAACTACTGCGGGTTCAAAAGGTCACAGCGTCTTACTGTTGCGGGTTCAAAATGACACAGCCTCTGACTGTGGCGGTCAATAGTACACATTCTACCCAGGAATAAGTGGGTGATCTGCCTCCACCACTACAAATCGACCGTCATAAACAACCTAAATTGTGCTGAAATGATTGTAATGAATTCTGTGAATGTAATACAGTAGGGTATAGCGTAGGCATGCTATCAGATGTTATGTGACGTAATGATTTGTGTGATGAATATTCTCACATTTTTGCTTAATTATTGTTTTAATTAAACTCGCATCATGTGCCAATTTGAGGAAGAATTTTATAAAATCAGTATACTCAGCGGAGTTTCGAAATCGAGACATATTGAATGTAAAGAGAACGTTTTATCGTTTGATCACTAAAGACCACAAAAGCTGGCGTTACGACCAGAAAGTAATAACGCGCTTAGAAACCTATCTATTTATATATGCCCCGAATAGGTTTAAACACCCAAATCAGTTACTAGATTCATCCAACAGTTAATATCCTGATCACGGTCCAAGAGTAAACGGGCGAGGAAAAATCAGTTTACTCAGCGGTGATTCGAACTAAAAACACCTTGCAGATAACGCGAACGTTCTACCGTTTGACAACGAAAGCTAGCTCTATGACCAGATGGTGACAACGCGCTTATTAATATATTTGCAAACAACCCACCTGCACACAAACTACCATTTCAGTTATAGTGTATCTTTCCTAATATGACCGAGCGCTATTTTCAAGAGCTGTAAGTCTGGGTTTTTGTCTTGACATAATGTATAGCTTTATATTTGCATAATAACAGGTACATGCACTAAGTTTATGAGGGATGGTAAAACTATCAGAGGATCTGTTAATCAAATTTAGCGTTAAAGCTGGGAAACATGCGAATCCAATATACTCGTATTTATCAGGGTTTAAATAATATCATACTTGGGGTACGACGGTATTAATTGTCAGGGTCCCCTTTATAGCAATCTCTCTCTCTCTCTTACTCTCTCTCTCTCTCTCTCACACACTTCATACACATACACATTATTAAACTAAATTGCGACCTACAATCGAGTTTATCACGAAATCAGTTGAGTGTGTACGTGTTCTGAATATTTGCCAACTTTTATCTGTCAACATTGAGCAGCTATTGTTATCAGCTTGCATGGATATGCAGTCAATAGATTTGAACTCGTGATTTTGCAGATGGGATTGTTGGCCGTTTTGTATTATACTATGTAGTTATAATGGACTATTTTAATAAACTAAGGGATAGAGCATTACCATTAGAATATTGTGCTGTAACTCATAAGACTACTAACTCGTGCACACAAAAGGAAAAAGGTTTTGCTGGATTCACTTAAAGACATCACACCAGCCTAATCCATTCTATAGAAATAGTGGGGGCATAATTATGATTGTGTTTTTCATGCATTGTGAGAAGTACGAGAATCTCATGCAAAATTGGAGATTGGTATGTACAGTTATATTATGAGGCCCCGACAAACAATTTTAAATCCGATTTAATTATTTCTAAATTTTATGTGTAACAGTACCAGCATGATTTAATTTCAATATTTTTAGTATTTATTTTACCTTTTTAATCTGCCATATTCAAATGTTTCTATTCGAAACAGTAAAATGAACATTTAACAATTGTAAGAAACATTGCACATTGTAGACTTATATAAAATTATGTCAGGGCCTCAATAAATATTTTCCACAGTAGAGGATTAACAAGTTTGTGATCGTCTCTAGCTGTAAAATGTCCGTGATCTTTTGATTCTGGTGTGATGTCTTTAACAAAGAAAACAAAAATAAGTTTAAAATCTTTTTGGAAAAACTCAACAATTTGGATTATAACAAATTAAATAATTTCTTAGGGACCGACCATTTTGATTTCTGGGGGCGGGGGGGCCTGGGTTTTTCCTTTGAGCATGAATTTTTTCTTTTTCATTTCTTTAAAGCCGGGATTTTTAATTCGCCTAATACACTGGCCAGATTTTTTTTTTGTTAGTTTTACTGTTCGTAGAATAAGGAGAGCTGTTGTAGGTCTACTCAACGTCTGCGTCGAGGTTGGTTTTTCAGTTGTTGGCCAAGTCCTGTTATTTCAGGGTCAGTGAAAATTAAAATATGTCATCAGTACCATCAAGGACACTGGTAGACACAGGTACCATAACTCTCTATGGCATTTAAGCTAAAGCGTGTGTTTTTTTATTACTTTGAATTTCTGGTTAAAGTTCTTGTCAGACAACGTCCATTTATTTTAACAACTTAAAAAAGAGTATAATAATAGACCTTTGGAAACGGCCGAGCACGACAGATAAGAAATATTGCAGTCTCGGTTTGATTGAGACTGTTCATGAGCGGTAGTGAAATATGCAAGCTACCGTTCACGCCCTCTAGCCCCGGGTTGAGCAGAACTCAATATTCATAAAATCAACAGTACAACATTTTAACCATCCCGAAGATGGCATGCAAATGGCGGTGGACATGGAGTGTAACGCTTGCCCATGTCGTACGGCGTATGGTCCCAGTATCTAATACAATTAAATGCCCCGAAGAGCGAAATAAACATAATGGAATTTAGCTAGGAGCAGCGGTCATGAAGCCTGCGTACAAAAAAGCAGACAACATATCCTAAACAATACAAAGAGCCTTTTATCGGCCGGAGTAGTGGAACCACCGAATCAAAAATTAAGTAAGAAAACAAAAGAAATTGAAAATGTACAACCGATAACTAAATACAAGTATCGGGCTCAGCGATCTCCAAAGATCGAATGAATAACAGTACTGATTGCAAGCGCGGGGAGATGTAAAGTCGCACATCAATTAAACTTCAGTACAGCTTGTAATATCAAGTGCACTAGTAGACAAATGTTCCATATTAAATCTGTATTGCATTTAAGCAAAGTTATGTTGTTTTTTTCGACTTCAGAATGCTGGTTAAAGTTTTTAGGCAAGTCCTTCATTTCAATAGGTGATTGTTAATTATTATTACAACTTCAGTAAAGCGTGAATGCTAGCAGACACATGTTCCATAACTCTGTATTGCATTTTAGAAAAATGATGGCCCTTTTTCTGGATAAATATTTTCTGTATTGTATTTTAGAAAATGTGTAGCCTATTTTCGACTTAGAATTGCTTTTATTTTATTTGTTGGCAAGTCCATTTATTTCAATACCCACTAGCCATATATCTCAGCCAAAGGAGCTTTACAAGTGTCATCACTTACAGACACAATCAAGTTTCATAACTATTTATTTAATTTTAGCCAGATGATATTTTCTTTTTCAACTTAGAGCTTTAGTTAAAGTTTTTTAAGCAGCTTCATATATTTCAATGAAGCTCACTGCATACATTCAATAACAATGGCAAGCCTGTATGTGTCATTAGCCCCATAAACCCCACACCTTCCCCACTCCTACACCACCACCACCAACAACTACGATAGACAAATATTTATTCTATTCTTCAGTTACCATGTCTGCATACATCCTGTTCTCTTACATCCCCTCCCCAACACCCTCCTCTAAACCTCCACCCCCAATTAAAATATTGTATTATTTCTAGTTTTTTCCCTATTCAGTAACACTTCACTTCCCCTACCCACCCTCTTCAAGTTCATATTCTTTCTGGGGTATTGAAGGCCTTGCTTTGATATTTGGTATATATATGTTTACTGACCACCCCCTCCCCGCACCCCTAACTCTCACCAGTGTCGCCACCACCGATTAACCTCCACAATTAAGACTTGACCTTGTGAATGAGCTGGCACCATGGTTGGTGAGACAGAAGTGTCCATGACCTTGTTTGAAATTGACTTTGAATAGTGGAGAATGCCGTCCTTTCGACAGCTCTTTTGTTTAATATGGATCTTTCCATATTTGGTGGATATAACTTCGTGTGCTGGCGTTAATATTTAGATACGCTTGTACTTGTTTGCTTTCTATGTGAGCCCCCTTTTGCTCCTCAGAATTATGAATTGATTGGATGTTTTGTTTGGTGGTGTAGGGCATCGTTTTGTACTGGGCAATGACTACCATGGTCCATACCAATCTTATTAACACTGGCATATAGCGCATAGCTTTGTCTATAACCTGGCATTGCATGTGGCTGAAGCTGCTTCTTAAGTCCACTTACTTGTTGATGATATTCACAAAGTCCATCGCACAAGTACCAGGACCCTTGTATTGTAATACTATCATGTCCACTGCATACCACATTGATTACTAACATGTCCAAAGTACATCACATGTATAACTATCATGGCTACTCTTTACCTCATTTTCTACTACCATGACCACTTTATATTGCAGGTATTACTATCATGACCACTGTATATCACATTTACATGTAGTACTACCATGACTACTAAGACTAAATACCACATTTATTACTACCATGACCACTGAATACCCCATTCATTATTACCATGACCACTGAATACCCCATGTATTACTACCATGAGCTATGCATACTACATTTATTACTACCATGACCACTGATACCATATTTATTAATAATATACCTCAATGTTCATAGACTGTTATTTTCCCATTTTTTAAATATCGCATATCGCTTGTTATGTCTCCATGGAGTGAGTCACTGAATGATAGTATTTTTTTTTGTAATGTCACCCCAGTATAATTACTGTCTTATGATTGTGAAGTCAAAGCAAGTTTATAATTGTGTATTGGAATGTCCAATGCTGAAAAATGTATGTATACATAGGCAAATGAAAATCAGTGAGCATTTACTAAAATGGCTGACACAGTTTGCACAACTTTCTGAAGATGATTTGAAGTTTACTCGTGAGTTCACAGCTGAAGTTTCCGAAAGAACATCAAGAACCATCCACCAAAACATGTTTTCTAGGTGCTGCGAATAGTGATTTTGAACAGAGAGAAGTAGCCATGTATTTCAAAGGAATATTTAGCAGAAAAAAATATTTTTTTGAAACATATTTTTCAGTATAATAAAATAAATAGCCTTAGAAAGCTGACAAATATTTACTGTCACCCTCACAGGATTGCAATATTTACATACTACCATGACCAATGTATATCACATTTAGGCCATTATTTGCTATTATTTTTTAAGAACCATCAAGACAGAGAATAGCTGTAGGAGTTGCTGCAAATGCTATCGTAGAAACTCGCAGGAGCCACGTTTATTGTTTTTCTGCCACTGCTCTTTTGATGTGAGTGAAATGGCACCTGAAACAATGCAGGGATCATGATGAAGACCTTTAATGAACATGAACAAAAATGATAAAATGAACATGCATTTGGGGGGATTCTACCTCTCTGCCTATCCCTTCAAAGGGATCTGCAGTGGCACTATTCTTTGCCCCGTGACCAAACGGGGCCCCGGGAACCACACGGGGCAGCTGTAGGATAAAGGGGAAAATTCCCTATGGAAAAATAAAATACCTCATTTCGTTTTGTCGTTGGAGGGTTCGTAAAACGAATTATCAAAAAATAATGGCCTTATTACAATCATGACTTATGTATACCACATTAATTATTACCATGACTTTATATGAATATCATGTTCATTAATACCATGATCAATGTATACCAAATTACTACCATGATCCCTTTATAACACTTTATAACACTTTATACAACACATGTACTACCATCATTGCCAGTGTATACTACATTTACTTTATAACTGCCATGACTATTGTATACCACATGTATTACTATTATGATCTATGCACATCACATTTATTACAACCATGAATACTATCACTGTCTTCTACAACTCATTTCAACTTGAGATTTCGATAAACTTCTGAGCAGAAGTTGAGGATGTAGCCAGATTGTGGTTAAACATCTCCATATTGAATCCAGTGGCTGATGAAGTAGATCTACATTTATCTTATAGACTGAAGAGGGAGCCAGATTATTTTTTTCCTCTAATTGGACTCAGAGCCAGATTTTATTTAAGAATGTGAGAGAAGGCTGGATTCTTTTTTCCCAACAATTTGAGGGACTATTTATTTTTTTACCCCCTCCCCATCCCCCCCCCTCCCCCACACACCCCCATAAATCAGAATGGTCGGTACCTTAAGGAAATATATATTCAAGGATCTCTTGAAACTGAGAATAAATCGGGTTCAGGCGTTCTTAAACTTCAAGAACCTCCTAGTACATTTCAAACAGGGTGTACAGTCGAACCAATATCGTTGATATCCGATGAAGGCGAATATGATGAAAGTGAAAGTGATATAGAATCTTACGAAAGGGACGAGAGCGAAGACAGTCGGTCGAATGAAGAAACTATCCAAGGCGCAAGTTCTACTGGTGCAGGTAATATGCCAAGGACTCATGTTAACCTAGCGCAAACTTTGGACAAGCAGCCAGTTGTTTTCGATTATGATAACGATGATTCAGAGCAGGTAGATCCGTCTGACTGTACATATAAGCTTTATGTAGATCCGTCTGACTGTACATATAAGCTCCATATGCAAGATTTTCCTGCCATGAAAAGGAAGAAAGAGCATGATACAGACGTAGTGCAGAAAATAGAAGTAGTTTATGATCGGCGTAAAAATCTACTTTCCAAAGAATCTTCTATACGAAAAACATTTTCATCAGCAATTACAAGTGAAATGGCGACGGTTCACAAACTATCGAGTTCTTTACAAACGTCGAACATGGTGACTGTTAACGAACACTCTCGTACAATACAAACACACAAAACGGTGAGTTTTAATGAACAATCGCGTGCTCTAAAAAAACGGAAATGGTGACCGTTGGTGAATCATCAAGACAGAAAGAGCATGATGATCGGCGTAAAAATCTACTTTTCGAAGAATCTTTTATACGAGAAAAATGTTCATCTGCAATTTCAAGTGAAATGATGACGGTTGATAAACAATCGAGCTCTATACAAACATCGACAATGGTTACTGTTAATAAACCATCTAGTACTTTACAATCATCGGAAATTGTGGCTCTTGATGAACCATCGAGTATATTACAAATGTCAGGAATTACATGTGGCGCCTCTGTCATAAACTATCGTGATTCTAAGCCTTTGCTTAAGACTTACTTTATCAAAATGCTATTTTTAGCGATGAAAACAGCCTTCCCAGAAGACAGAAGCTGGGAACCAGATCAGTTGTCTTCATTGCTGAAGACGGCTTTAAGTATGATTTACTTCGCTTATTGTTCAGAAGAAAAGGGAATTTTAAACTTTTGGTTTCAGGAGCTTATCGAAAATCGAACAAGAGATTCTACGCGTGTAGAAATATTATACTGTTTAGAAAAAGTAGTACGCAGCTTAAGTGACAACATTCAAGATTGATACTTTTGTTCAATGAACCTTGTCGATTGTCTATAGATATGTTTAATTTGTGAGCGTGATTAAGCATATGTTAAATTCTGACCAATCAAATGTGAGGTTTACTGAGATACTCGGATGGCCACACTTGCTATGTATAGACAGAAACTATACTCAACAGAAAAAAGCTAATATTTTCCATTCAGCATACTGGTTGAGTTTAAAGCGCAAATTGTATGACTATTTGAATATCGGCTAGTTTAAAGATTACACATTTTAAGTTTTTTATGTTTAAGTTATGTTTCCGGATGAGGGATTGCGTAAGATCGGGTTTAAAATGCGATCTGTGTAAAAAAAAAGTTCACAGTGTTATATTATTACAAATTCGTTGTCATCAGGTCGGTTTATGGAGGATCTTAAACGAGTTCCCATTTCATATAAGATTTATGAAACGAGTTACGAATTATTTTAATTTTAACGAGCCTTTTCGGGACGAGCTTAAGATCCTTTTTACCACATAAAACTGCAATCAAAATAGTAAAAAATAATTCAGATGGACATAGAACCGCCACGACGTCAGACACACTTTAACGCCAATACGTCATAAAATATGTGACGTCGTAACGTCGCGTCTCACACATAACGTTGCGTGTACACGAGTTTGAGTTTTACCACTTTACAAAATGGCAGTTTACGCCAACTTTTTAACAAACCAACAACAATGTTTTGTATAACGTGCATTATTTTTATAAGCTGTCACAAATGATAAGTTTATGACTCAGATCTGGGTTAATTTGTAATAAATAAAATAGTTTCAGTTAATAAACTTGCGTAGTGTTACATGTTTAACTCAACCAATCAAAATCGTTCCAGGTTGTATTACACGTGTGTCATACAATAGAATATTAAATGGGTGTTCGACACTGCTAACAAGCGAAGTTATGTGATAAAAATCAACAACAACAACCAAACTGTTGGTTTAAGTATATAATATCCAAATGGACAAAAGCAACTATTTATAAACTTCGATTCAAACAGGAAACTCTTTTTATTATTATATGCGATTGGTTTAAGGCAAGGGGAGATAAACTCGCCGATATTGTTTACTCTTTTTATCGAGGACCTAGAACTATATTTACAAAATGATATTAATACTGGTTTAGAAATTGATGATATTGTACTTATATTACTATTATTTGCGGACGATATGGTTATCATGGGGAAATCACCTGAAGAATTACAAACAAATATTAATTTACTTAATGACTATTGTAACAGATGGGGATTAGAGGTGAATACTGTTAAAACAAAGATTATGGTTTTTAGAAAAAGAGGTGGTTTATTAAACAATGAATCTTGGCATTATAATGGAGAGAATATAGAGGTAGTAATTGATTTCAACTATTTAGGTACAGTTTTTAATTATACTGGAAATTTTGCTCTGAACCAAGAACAACTGATTGGAAAATCTTTGAAAGCATTAAATGTTCTCTTAGTAAACTGTAGAAAAATAAGGTTGAAACCAAAAGTATTATGTCAACTATTTGATTCATTTGTGGGTCTATTTTAAATTATTCTTCTGAAACTTGGGGATATACGAAATCAAAGCAAATCGAAAGAATACATTTAAAATTTTGTAAACTAATTTTAAAAGTAAGAAATAGTTATTGTACATCAGGAGTATATGGTGAATTAGGAAGATATCCTTTATTTATAACGCGTTATGTAAGAATACTTAAATACTGGTTTAAATTATTGAAAACAGATAACATAATACTTAAAAGCATTTACACATCGACACTAAAAGATTGTGAGAATGGTTATAAAAATTGGGCATCGAATGTAAAAAATATGTTAAACGAATATGGTTTTACACATGTTTGGAATGACCCAAATTATGTTAATGCTAAATACTTTATGAATACGTTTAGACAAAGAGTTGTTGATCGTTTTATACAACGATATTTTGTAGATAAAGAATCAAGTAATGTACTTGAATTATATAATAATTGTAAATTGAGTTTTAATTATGAATCATACCTTGATATTTTACCATGTAATCTCGGACCATATTTGACAAAATTCAGGATATCAGCCCATTCGTTAAGAATACAGACCGGTAGATACTCTCGTAATAGAATGCTTAGAAATGAAAGATATTGTCAATGCTGCCACAGTATTGATTTGGCAGATGAATACCATTTTATTTTGATTTGTCCTTGTTACACAAGAATCCGGACAATTTATATTAAAAAATATTATTATAATAGACCAAGTATGTTTAAATTCTTAGAATTAATGCAGACACTGGATAAGAATATTGTTATTAAAGGTAATCTAGCGACACAGCCAAACCATCTGTATTATTGAGAGTTTTGAAATACTTGAATAAGGATGAAAGAATTATCAAAATCGGATGATAAACAAAGAAGATATGATCATTTGAAGTTTCTGTTGAAAGGGATAAGGAAGCGGCCATTTTGGGAGCTATGACATCACGGTTCTAAATGACCATATATGGAATTTTTGTAATTATGAAAATTTACTGATTATAGGGAAAAAATGACATCAACTGTATGAAAAATATGTAATACTTAATGGCAATAATGATTTATATCACCAGTAAACAAATCATTCATTTGCAGTGATTTTCTTCGTTTTAAATGATATTTATCAATATTCCATATATGGTAATATGGAACTATGACGTCATAGTTCTAAAAAAGGCGGCTCCCATATTCGTTTTAGAACAACCTTTAAATGGTCATATCTTTTTTGTCTATCATCCGATTTTGATAATTCTTTCACCTTTTTCTAAGTTTTTCAGAATACTCAATAATAGAGTTGTTTGGCTGTGTCGCTACATTCCCTTTAAGTTAGCTGAATATAAGGAATACAATCTTGATTAATTAAACAATGTTTAGCTCTTTTGTAGTTTCATTCTCATATATCAGTTAATTAATATTAATGTTGCTCATAGCAATTGTATTTTTGTCTGAATTACTCGACTTATTATGCATGAACATTTATGTATGTACATATAACGATGTACGTATGTACAAGTTAAATAAAATATATGTTCTGTTCTGTTCTGTTTATTATTATGGAATTTCTAATGGTTTAACAACATTTTATTAACAAATACTCAAATAGATTTTGTTAAATTTGTTCAACATTGTGTTAAATATAATAATTATATGGTATTGTTTACATACAGTCGTCTTTTGGTCCGCACGACGATTATTGGCATTGTCTAGAACTATGGGTGATTTGACTAAAAATACGGTTATGTGTTTTACTTATTACTTTTACTTATATTGCCTATTAATGCTGCCTTGTTTGTTAGAGAATATTACCTGGCGGGGATATCTTTATTTACACTGTCCCGTTTATTGGGATGACAATATGGTAATAGTGAGGTTTGGTGCACCCTAAAACCTGGTTTAAACCCCCCAGCGTTCCGAGGCGATAGCCCTATTGTTAACCTTGTTGTGTTTGTGATGTCTTACTTTGCATTTTATTCATCTTTAAAGTTGTTCTTTGTTACTATGTGTTTGTTGAATTGAATTGAATTGAATTGTTTTCTAATCCTCGCCTAATGAACGTTATAGTAAAAGGAACTGTCATAATATTGTGTAGATGAGATACTGCATATGCAATGCATTTTCTTCCCGACACCAGTGTACATAATATTGTTGTTTAAATGAGCACAGCGGACTTTCTGATATAGTGTATGCTGATATGATGTGTAAATTTATGTCAAAAAAATAATTACTAGGGAAGTAGGGAAGAATTATGTAAGCAGTTTGCTTTCGTTCTAACTCTTTAATATGATTTGTAAACAATTGAAAAATAAAATGTTTAAACCAAATAAATTATTGTAGATGATAATTTATATCTAATAGTGTCAGATATATTTTTAACAGTTAGGCGAAAGCGTGTTACTTATCTTACATAAGGAGGCTACAATTAGCTGGGATTTTTTATATGAAATAGATACACATTATTTGATTGTTTCCCTTAAATTATATATGTCTTAATATGCTGTATGTTTGATTAGTTCGGGTATTTAAGGGTTGTGTCCCTTTTTGTGGAATTCCACTGAAAGTTCATTAACAAAAGAAAAAATAGAACTCATATAGTCCTGAATATATTTACATGTAACTTGCAGTTTGATATGTTTACACTTTTATCTAGACTGTGCTATACTTGAATAATACATATTTACTTGATAAAAGTGTGTATTGATCCATACCCAGCTTATGTCACACTCAAGGTCATGTGTGTATTGACTAATTGACATATTTATCAAGTATGTATTTATATTTCAAGGGTAGCACAGCCTAGAAAAATGTGTAAACATATTATACTGAAAGCGTCATGCAAAAATATTCAATATTATTTGAGTTCTAATTTTTATCTTTTTCTAATGCAATCTCAATGGGAGTACACAAAAGGGGACATTATCCCTAATCGAACAGCTCTTGTAACTAGCATATGTCTTCGTAAATCTAAATTTCCATCGTTACGTTCAGCTTGATTAGTTCAACTGTTATGGCTGTATTTGATTAATTGTATTAATCTTTATTATATTCTTCCCAGTGAAATAGTGGATTGTATGGTTAGAATAAACCTTATTTTCTCATTGTTTATATTCTTCCCAGTGGAATAGTGGATTATATGGTTAGAATAAACCTTATATTCTCATTGTTTATATTTTCACAGTGAGAATATAAGAACTAATTTCTCACTGCCGGAAAAAATGGAACTACTTTTTTTACTACATTTGCTAATAACAGTCATAATTTGTGTCAAAGTTTAGAACTCTATGCGCACTAAATATATCTAAATCGCCTCACGCGCTGGTGTTACTATATGTATCCGCGAATACGTTAAAGGGGAACTACAGGAACGAAACGTATTTTCTGTTTGTAACATTTTGGTAGTGGTCCTTTTGATGGGATGTAGTTTTGTTTACACTGTCTTGTCTATTTGGGCGTTGAAGACAGGATAATAGTGAGGATTGTGCGCATATAGAATCGATTCAAGCTAACCAGTAGGCCTTATTGCCTACTGACCGTTCCAAGTCGGTAACCCTGTCTTCACCACCCTTTCTGTTGTTTTTTGTCTCTTTCATTGTAGTTTCTAGTCCTTGTTTGCAGTACAGTGCGGACCTACGATGCCATTGCGTTCGGACGCTGTGGTTTCTATAGGACCTTATATATTATTTTGCATGATAAAAAGTATAATTATAATAAATAGAATGTTCGTGAAAATATAAGTTTTCTCACTTTTCGATGAAAATAAATCCTATATTCACTCCAAACCAACAAATATCCTCTATATATCTTTTACCTCGCCTTTGTTCTTATGTTTTAATTCTAATTAAATAGTAAGCTAAAAGTGATAATGAAGACTTACTGTGCTGTTAATATGTTATAACAGTTTCTACGGCGAATGTAGCGGACAATGAGTAGTAACACTATAAACAAATAGTGCCGCTCTGTTATTTCATTGGATACATATAGTCATGTGTTCAGACTTCGTGGACGTTATTGGTTGAACGTGAACGTTACCTCACTTTATAAAAGAAGTATGGCGCTTTTGTCTACAAATCTTAAAAGTCGTCACAATTGTCAAATAAGAAAACATGTTCCTATTAGTCATCAAAATATCGATGTAGAGTCCATTAACAATATACATTATAACCGAGTTCTATGGTTTAACGGAATTTCCTTTGACTCAATTACCCATTAATATATTATACTATTCTAATATATTCAGACTATTGTAAAAAAAATAAACGTGTAGATTCGACACCGCTCATCGTTGCGTCCGCTGTGTGCCAGAGACTATATATAGATATAGATGATATATAAATCGTATTAACTGAATATCCACGTGTTTTACTATATTTCCAGCATCCATCTAACGGTTATAGTCCGCCTTATTGCTATAGGTCCCAGACATCTTAAATAACATTTCATATATCCGTTCCTGACCGGATTGGTAATAGTTGACCGGATTGGTATAGTTTTGACTTTTATATCTACCTTTATGGCATTTGTTTCATTTGATGTCTGAGTAGAGGGATACCAGGGTTTAATTGGTATCGCCTAAAAATAATCAACTTATGTTAACGGAAAATTCAATAAGTTTCCAACACGCGTTAACCAAATTTAAACATTAACATATTTATAAATGACCAAGGATGTTAGGGGGCACTCCAGAGTTTAATGTCCAATTCTCAACCGAAAACCCCATGACAAGCCCTTAACCTGAATCATTGAGCAAAATAAATCACACCATCATTGGCTCATGTCTTTTAATATAGATATAAATATCAAATAGGAAAAGAAACGAGGACGACAGTTAAAACAAACACACACAGAAACAAAGAACAATTTTAAAGATGTATAAAATGACAAAAAGGCCGCTGGGGGTTTAAACCAGGTTCTAGGGTGCACCAAACCTCACATTTACCCTACTGTCAACCCAATAAAACGGGACAGTATAAATAAAGAAATCCCCGCCATGAACTATTCTCTAACAAACAAGGCAGCATTAATAGGCAATATAAGTAAAACACAAAGATGCTCGTGTATATATAAATACAAAAAAAGAGCAATAGCCTAGAAAGCCACAAAGAAGGTACTCAATGACTTGACAGAAACCAGAGCAATAAGAGAATAAACCATTGAGGGCACGACAAGACCATTAAAGACCATTAAATTACACTTGCTTTCATACCAAATAAAAGTACAAACAATCATTTAATTTACAATGTTTGAGTCATTTCCTTAAGATTACCCCCATCCCGCCACCCCCACCCCCACTTCCCATCATTCCCTCTCAAAACGAGCTTGATTTTATGAATATTGATTTCTACACAAACCGGGGCTAGGGGGGCGTGAACGGTAGCAAGCATATTTCACTACCGTTCGTGAACAGTCTCAATCTAACCGGGAATGCAATATTTCATATTTATCGTGTTCGTCTGTTTCCTAAGGTCCACTCTCATACTCTTTTATATAGCACAGTAGCGTTGCTTGTGCAGTGTGGCGGCAGTAAAATCTCTCCCTGCGCTTGTAATCAGGACTGTTATTCATTCGATATTTGGAGATCGCTGAGCCCGATACTTTTATTTGACTACCATTCAATCAGACCGAGACTGCAATATTTTCTCTAATTGCGTGGTATTCAGAAAGTTTGATATATAAAGTATCAGTTAATTTATTTAACAAAGAATATCTATTAGAAATCACGTATATTTATGACGACAACAGATAAAGTAAGTAAGTAAATAATTTCTTTATTTATAGAGGGTGACTCAAATGGCATAGCCAATCTTCCTTGAGGCCCTCTTAATAACATATTTACAAATATAATACAACAAATAAACGTCATTTATAAAACAGCTGAATGTATACTTACGAACACATATCAAAGCATATGACAATTTGATATTTTAAAATGAAACGCTGTCTAAAATTAATCAAGATTAAACATAAACATACTATAATGTATACATAAACATAGACACGTGTGTATAGTGTATTCATCATTACTGCTTTTAACCCATGGAATTAACAATATGTAAAAGAAGACTAGACTATGCTAGATTTAGATTCGATTTTCTCTTATTACCCATTTCAAGCATTTGTTGGAAAATATATTCAATGATGTAGTGTTTTTAATGTCTAGGGCAATACTAATAAAGAACAATACGTGGGGAATAAAGAAAATATCAAAGTTCACTGCAGTAAAGCTATGAAGCTTAGAAAATTACCACTAGAGGCGGTCACTGGTTAAAATAAATGATAGTTCAGAAACACAACGCAAAAATCTATAAGTGTAATACAAACACTTGATTCAATTAAGCTGGAGAAAGCCGGCTTTATTTCTTATTCTAATGACTGCGCCACTAAAAACGTTAAGCAAATTTTATTTCTAATTCTAGTGCTGTACAACTAAAGGCATAAAACCCGATTTATTTCTAATTCTAATGACTGCACCACTAAAACATTAAGCTCATTTTATTTCTAATTCTAGTGCTGTACAACTAAAGGCATAAATCCCGCTTTATTTCTGATTCTAATGACTGCGCCACTAAAAACAGTAAGCCCATTTTATTTCGAATTCTAGTGCTGAACAACTAAAGGCAAAAAGCCGGCTTTATTTCTAATTCTAGTGCTGAACAACTAAAGGCATAAAGCCCGCTTTATGTCTAATTCTCTTGACTGCACCACTAAAAACATTAAGCCCATTCTATTTCTAATTCTAGTACTGTACAACTAAAGGCATAAGGCCCGCTTTATTTCTAATTCTAGTGCCTGCATCACTAAAACCATAGAGCCCGCTTTATTTCTAGACATAGGATCAAAGTCTACACATTCCAGCAATATGTGTTTGACCGTTAACGGTGCAAAGCGCATGGTATACATTCTGGTAATTACTCACTTTGTAATAAATATGAAAGGCGGTCCTTTGGATGCAACAAACTCAAACATAGAGAATAAAGTAGCAGATTCATTTTATTGAGTCTGTTCATGAGAGGTAATGTTCGAAACAACATCGCTCACGTCCCCTAGCTCCGGCTTAATGGTATTCTACTTCATAGCCACCTAAAGTGGGCTTAAGGACATTTCCTAGAGTTTCTTCATATTCTTTCCTATGAGCAACTTTTTTTAAGATTTGATACATAGCTAGAATGCACTATCCTTAGCTTTAAAAGTAATAGGTGACCAGCTTGGTTTCCCAGATATGTTAAGGTAAATCTATGACCCATATTCCGTTTTTGAAAACGTCCTATAATTTGAGTGCAACCTAATTTAGACACAAAAACAAGAAATTTAGTAATTTTACAAAGATCAAACCGAATTACACACATTGTATTCACGAATTTGCAACAGTTTGAAAATGGCTATAATTCACCACCTGGACACCGAAATGCACGGGTTTTACTGTTATCTTGTCAATTAATGTGTACACTACATATACATGTCACATTTTAAGTATTTAAGTTTAGTATCTACAACTGCACCGTGTTAGTCGCTGCTTTTGTTTACATCAGCAACCAAACAGTGTCATGTGACTTGTCATATCATCTAATTTTCGAAAAGTAAATTCCTAAAAGTAGTTCTTCGTACCCATTATTCTAAGTATGAATGTAGCTTAATTGATTCACATGTACGTCCCTAAACCAATCGAATCGCTTGTCTAAACATTTGACTGATTGAAATTATCAATAGTTATTATAGTTATTCTTTTCTAGAATACGTACTTGTCACGGCGTCCATGAAACTGATAGGAAAAATCAGCAAACTAGTTCATTATCAATGATTTAACTTGCAGCAGAACATACCATAAACAATATATAAATACATAGTTTACCACTGAAAGCCGGTCATCGTTTTCCTCACTGTTCAAAAGATTTTTAAAAAGGGATCCCTTGGAAGAAACAAACACAAACAAGAGAGACAAGTAGAAAACTCGGTTTTATTGAGTTTGTTCATGACCACTTATTACGCTATATTGTCCCAACATACAATATGTTCACATGGTATTTATATTAAACATTCGGGGCTCAAAATATTTTGATTGGCAGTTAACATAAAGGGTTTATCATGTTCGACGATTTCAAAATTTCTCCTTTCATACTTATTTATACATAAATGGACATAAATATATAGAAATACACCTAACAATCAATATTATCCAGTCGAATAAAATCAATTTAAATGTCTTCAAAGGTCCGGCCTAACCAAATGATTGGGACAATTAAACAGTCTGATTTTATCATTGACATTTGAAATAAACACGTGTGTCAACGCCCATTCTATGTTGCTTAAAAGTAGAATACCGCTTAAGCCGGCGCTAGGGGGAATGAGAGTTGTTGCAACTTATATTACCTCTCATGAACAGACTCAATAAAACCGATTCTGATATTTGTCAATATTGTTTTTGTCTGCTGCTTCCAATGGATCTATTATATCGCTTTGTTTGATCTCAAAAGGTATCACTTTTCAACGTTCTACTAGCTATCAATATTTACTAGAAGGTAAATAGAAAAAACATCAAATGCCATTTTGCAGCATTATATCCAGGTCTTATTTTCAAAGACCGTATGAAACATTTTAGAGCTAGTTTGTACCAACGCTTGGTCATGTAAATGTGTCCAAGTAAATTCAGAGAGGTTTCGGAATGTCCATCTACTCTATGTTGATAACCGTATATAATAACTTCTTCTAGTTTGTTTAGTGCCCAACACTTCACCTCTTTCATTCAACAACTTATAGTTTTCATGCTGCAGAAAGTACAAATACACAAACGGATCTATGACTACACGGTCATACCAGGCTATAAAGATGGGATTTACGTTAGGGTCTACTGAATTTCCAAATGACCTTTCTGCTTCATATGTGAGAGCACCTGGAACCATATTGTTTTCCAAAGGGGTAAATTCGAGGCATGGCGATATCATGTCTACTAGGTTGTCAACCGAATCATCAGTCAATTCAAGATTCTTCATTATATTTAGGTATTTTCTTTCAATCATGGCATCAACCGAGAAACTCTGTTTACCTGCATAACAACAATAGCAGTTTACCGGCTTTGCTTGAGACATTGAAATCAATTCTTTAAGGAGTGTATCGCATTGCTTGTATTTTCCAGTCATGAAATGCACAGTTGCTACTTTCAAACGACACCGCAGAAAATCTGCTGATTTAGCTAGGTCGAAATAATGATTTGCTTGTAACCAATTGCTATCACTTTCGTTTTGGAGAAACTTTGACAGAAACAAACATGCTACTTTACTTTGTAGGTACTGTTTTACCTTTGGAAATGTTTTGAGAATTAAATCTTTGTTTCACTGAAGTGATGTTTTAATGTCTTCCTCGTGGGGTAATGGTTTATTTGGATGCATAACTTCAAATTGTTTTTGCTTAAACAAAAGGAAACCTTTCTCTGAAAATGGTTTGAAATGTGTTGGAGCATCGATTGTTGACAGATAATGAAAGGTAATTTCTATATATGTAATCGATTCGCTCGACTGTTTCACCAAGCCATCTATGTTAGGCTCGAACTCAGATTCGTCCTGCAATGTACATCTTGTAAGTTTATTTAAGCGAAAGTTTATATCCTTTGCAAAATGAACGATGATACCTTTTTTATTGAAAGAGCTGCCTATGGCTAGCCATATGAAAGGTTTATTAAAGCACGCTAACGCTTCAGAATCATGTAGGCATGCTCTAATTGCTATGACTTTGTTGTCATCAGTCAACTTTGTTTCAAACATATTCTCTCCCTGTATAAAGTAGTTAGGACAATTTTTCTGTTCTACCCATTCAGACAGTTGAAGGCGACAATTACGGAAGCAATTTCATAACTTGTTTGGTTTCCACATGTTCTGGCTATTGTTTTTTATTGTGTAAAATAGCGCTGTTTTACAGTGGTAGGAACTAATTATGTTACTAACTCTTGGTTTGATTACGAGTATATTGAATAATTTAAGGAGAACATAACATCTGTACTGTGTAGGATTCAGGTTTAACATAAGATGTAGGTATTGGTATGATAGAGATATTCTCCACTTCCGATCTCAATCAGGGCTTTGTGAATGCCCTACAGGTACAATAACACATCCCATAGTTTTGATAGTTTTGAATAGTTCACGTGTCTTTGATGATGGCTAACCATAACATCGCTTACGTTGAAACTAAGGATTTACTTCCTCTGGAAATTCAGAACACACAACGGCATATACAAAGTCCATTGTTCCCATTTGCGCCATTCGACTTTCGTTCGCTGGGCCATGCCGAGTCAACAAAGATGTTTCTTTTAATTAATTTAAAAGAAAACCATTTCCGTCAAAGATATGCGGTTTAGCTACTTGATGTGGTACAATCTCACCGTACTTCAACTTAAAAGGTCGACCATCCGAATGCATGTGTAGTTTAGTGTAGCCTGGCGGTGTGTGTAAATGCTTTATCATAGATAGATAACTTCCAGAGAACCCATGTTGTCCATTTACAACTTTATCGAATGGGCTATACGTTATTATATCTAGATCTGAATTTATTAGAGCTGTCCCTTCCGCTTTACTGCCCATAAATGTTTGATATGTTAGAGACAGTTTGGACGGCAAAATATTGCCTAAATTTGAAAGTATACGAAACTGAGCTGTCGCCTGTACATTGAACTTTCTCACATCTTCCGCAAACACTGAATCAAAGTGTTTGTTGAAAACGTCTGACATCAGTCCATCTTTCTCTTGTTTGACATATTCGTAGAAGACCTGAGAAAAGGAATAATTTGTACATACACCTAGTTGTCTACTCAACATTACATCTGACTAGTCACTGAATGGGTATGCTTTTCGGGTGTCATGTAGCTTTGCACTTATATAAGGCTAGTGGATGGTACCTAATGTAAATGGAAGCTCGTGGAACATGGCTGGACACCCTATATAAGGCATTTAAAAGCGAACATATTTCATTTCTTTACCTGTGATCGACAAAGTAACATCAAAAATACAAACCCATTCACTGAAGAAATATTTTGTCATTCGAACCCACGACTTTCTGATTGACAATGACTACGCTTTAACCCTGGCATAATCGGGTTTTCGACCATGTTTCACAAGCTTGAATTTGGTAGTACCCCAAGTCATATATACAGCTATAGTGTTAAGACATTACAACATGATGTCGTGGTATAGGTTTCTCTCCTTATATACGGGTTAAGACTATTTTTCACAACCTTGAATTTGGTAGTACACCAAGTTATAAATCCCTCCAATTTGCTTCAAGTACACGCCCAATACCCATATACCGTATTGTTTCTAATTAAAAAACCCTGTGCGTGACATTTTCTGAATGAGGGTCGCTTATTAGAACGCTTTTTGTAAGCCAGTATACATTTTAATTTCCTTATATAATGCTAATAAATGCTGTGTTGCTGAAATATGGAATTAGATTCAAAAGTTTCTGTATACTGTTTCTTGGAATTTAACCACTTTTCTTGGATATTAACCACTTTTACAACTCAAGGTAAGATTATTTTTTTTAAAAGTTAGTGGGTGGGGCGCTAATTAGAGGGGGAGCGCTAATTAGAAACAATACGGTATATAGCTATATTAACGGTTAGTTATTTACAAGTGATATTATCCGATAGTCTGATGTTAAAGTTAAGCGTATATTTCAGCCTCACATCATTAAAATGAATGGATATAGCAATAACCTATAATTTAGGTTAAACTTACACACTTATTCATTATGCCTCTTATGATTTGACAATATTTGGTATATTTTCATAATAAACTGATGGGAAAAAGAAACGCAAAATAAATGCCTATACTACACTATACCCACACCTAATTCACGTAATTTTCCAGATATATCTCAAAGTGTTTTGTACAAAAAGGAGCTACAGCTAGTTACAGAAAGGACAACTCTGTCATGTAGTAGACCTTTTAATCAATAATACTTTGTTACACGAAATTCATAAATGTTGAAGTTTCGCTTGAAAATGTCAAGCCATTTCAGTATTGTGTTTAATGTTAAGATATTGCAAAGTTTAAAGCCTAAGTTTGTTCACCTGCTTGAGACAAATACGCATTCTGTCGAAAATAAAACTTTAAAGGGCTAACCATTGGTGCTGTTTAAACCATCTTTCGGAAAGGACAGGCCTAATGTCGCCCTGTAACATTTGATTAGCAGTAGCATATTAAACATACAATATATAGCGGAAAAAACCATTATGCGTTTCTTTTTCCTTTCAGTATATAGTGCATCAAACATGAATGAAAGCATGCTTGTAAAGCTAATAGGCGCAAATAAGACATCAACGAATGTGTTTAAAGTTTATTGTTATGTAGATCTACTATCAAATGCTGATCTGTTTTCAAGGGGGTAGCTAGAACAGATTAAAATATGCATGTGCTTGCACATCAGAATTTCAAAAAAGGGAGAAAAAGGTAGAAAAAGGAAAAAAGAAGGAAGGAAGGAAAGAAAGAAAGAACAGAAGCTGCATCATTTAAATAAACATTTGTTCAAGCCGGTTGAAATACCTGGTGCATCAAGAGATCAAAAAGATATAGAGCTACTTATTCTGATCATTTCATCTTCTCTAGAGGTGCAGTATCAGAGTACAGTATTTAGTCAACCCTTTCTTTAAAAAAAGACATGTGATTTCAATGAAGGTATGCGAGAGAGTAAATTGTATTCGAATGCGTTGGTTTACCGGAAGGTATAGACAAAGCCGGCGATTTTGATATTCAATCTACCAACACATGTCAAACAAATATTTTATTTTTTGTTCTGGCTTCTGCAAAGTCATTGAGTACTTGCTTTGTGGATTTCTATATTCTTTTTTATATTGATATATACACGGTCATCTTTGTGCTATACTTATATGACCTGTTTGTTAGATAAAGCCTAGTGGTGATTTCTGTATTTACATCAAACCGTTTTAATGAGATGACAATAGGGTAAGAGTGAGGTTTGGTGCACCCTAGAACCTGGCTTAAACCTCAAGCGGCCATTTTGCCACTGACAGTTCCAAGGCGGTATCCCGTTTGTCAACCATTTATGTTTGTGGTATCACATGTCTTGCCTCTTATTTATCCTTGTTATGTTTTGTTTGTTTTGAAACGTTCGATGCGTGCTTTTGGTTCACTGGGTTCCATGATTGCTACATTTCCCGTTCGATTTGTATACCTACGTCCAAAAATAGGCGAGGTGATTGTTGATGTGAATGTATGAAATCACCATCTTAAAAAATTAGCTTAGCTGCTGCTTGTGTATATAATTCCAAATATACAAGCCTTTACAATTATGTTAAATATATTTAGTTTGGGTTATTATCAAGTGTTGATATATAGTCATATTCGTACTTTTATTAAAATAATATTTTATAAATGTATTTCTTATTTATGCTATTGTATCCCTATAGTATTTCCCAACCACCTTTAAACAATAGGAAGGGGATACCACTCTTCTCCCCGCAACCACCCACCACCCCTCCCCGCCCCAGCACACAAACACAACCTTCCCGACCGCGACCATTTGATCTCGGTTGCAATTCTTTCAAGCTCTAGCTACGCCCCTGGTTTTTGCTAAAGTAATCATATAGATATTTTGCTACCTGTTTCGGTAATTTAACAATAATGTAAATAACATACTTACCGAACCAATTTGATCGTCCATACTAGTTATTACTATGAAAGAAATGCGTCCATGCGTTCTCTATCGAACATTCGTATTATCAAAATAACGACAAAATTTCAATAACTTTAAAAGCCAATGATATCATGATAATAAAACACGATAACATTCACAGTTTGATATGTCGTTGTCCCGTGACTGGTTGCCCAGTACGACGGTAATGTGCAGACTGGTTGCCCGCATTCCAATAGCCTGGTTCCCTGGCCTCCTACAATGCTTCGCACAGTAGGCCAGGTATTCACCGTCGAATGGCGAGAATGAAGATGGCGGCGTATGTAGAAAAGCCAATTAAAAAGTTAAACATTGACCGATTGGGAATTATTCTACTGTTTCACTTCTGATATTCTGATGGATTTCATTACGGAAACATATTTTAAAATGGGCTGTGAGCTCGTTTTGTTGTGATACATTGTTAATGTTGTCAAATCAACTAGGATCTGTGAGTGTATGTGTGTTGAGTAATAGATGGATGGGGTGTCGTTGTAAACATTGACGGATCGGGAATTATTATTATTATTATACCGTGTCATGGCGGAAATTTTGATGGATTTCATTACGTAAACATATTTTAAAATGGGTTGTGTGCTAGTTTTGTTGTGATACAGCGTTAATGTTGTCAAATCAACTATGACTTTGTGTGTGCTGTGTAAACAATGGATGGGTATCATTTGTAAACATAGACTGATCGGGAATATTTTGCTATGTTATGGCGGATATTTTGATGGATGTCATGACATAATAATATTTTTAAATTAATGCTATTGTGTCTGTTCTTGACACAGCGTTTAATATGGTATATTCAATATTACAGAATGCCTCTGTATCTGAACGGTCAGGGGCGTAGCTGGGTGATTTTGAACTGTACGCCCGATGGGGTTCCAAGAAGCAACCGCCCCTTGGTCAGGGAGGCTCTTGACGATCGTACGTTAGATTACAGAATGTTTAGATTAGATTAAACGTATGCATAATTCAAGCGGAATAAAGCGCACATGTATAGGCAATTCAAATAGTATACATGTATTTACATTTTTTTTATAACAAATTAAGATCGGGAAAATAAGGGCGCAACGATTGTGCTGGAAATATTTAACCCCTAACCTCCTACCCAACTTCGGATTTCATTGCATATTTGAACCATTTATTTTATTATTTATTTGTGACGAACTCTACGAGCGTACGGGAGTATGCCTGTCTACGCGCCTCACAGTAGCAGGTGGGAGTTTTTAGCATCTGCATAGTATAGCAAGAAACCAAGACATATACTCATTAGGTGATAACAGCAGGCAGCATTTGTGCCAGACCATAAAGGAAGTGGGACATAATCCTGATCTCTTGCTGTCACATGAAACTATCCATCTCGCAAATGTGTATTTAAGTTCTGCATTTGAGATTGGATAGTGATTTGGGATAAGCATGCTATTTCTACAATATGTTTCATCACTTACATCTGCTCATGGATTTCCTTATCAGTTGAAGACAGAACAGACGTTTATGACAATTGTAAGTAATTACTAGTAACTAAAATCTAGTCTACAAACATATTATGTTTGAGCCTTCTAAGATCAATACTATTAATTGCACTTCTTGGCTTAAACCGGAACCGATTCTAATGCTCTACTGAGGCATTCTGAATTTACATGCTGCAACTTTATCTAACTAATTTAAATCGCAAAGATTGACACCAACATTTATTCAACAATGTATCTATGTTTGATTTCTATTTTGCTAAAAGATTTAGTGGAATATTGAATGTATACACCATAAATATTGATAACATATACCTTTTTGAATTTCAACCCAAGTGCCCCATTCTTACCTTGAATTAGAATCATCTAAATAAACGCAAGATAACAAGTTTCATATTGGCATACACTTCATTAAATCAAGGGCTATAACTTTAGAGTTTATTATCCGATATGGGTGATTCTCGAGCTATCATTGATATAAAGACTCTGACCAAGTTTGGTAGAGATCGAATACAAAATGAAAGGGCTAGGTTGTTCACATTACCGTTAAGTCAATCAAGGGCCATAACTCTGGCGTTAATAATCCGATATGAGTGGTATTCAATCAGTTTCGAGCTTTCATTTATATAAAGACTCTGATCAAGGTTGGTAAAGATTGCATGCACAATGAAAAGGCCAGTGTGTTCACAAGGCAAAAATCAAGGGCAATAACATTTATAATCCGGTATGGGTGGTATTAAGGCTTGTCCAAATTTTCATTAATATAAAGACCAATAAGATACAAAATAAAGTTACTAGATGTTAATATTAAAGGCAAATGCATTTTTATTAATCAATGCCAAAACCTCTATTTTTTATTATCAGATGTGGGTGGTTATCCAACTTGTTCGAGCACTCATTGATATTAAGAAAATGAGAAGAGCTAAAACAAGCAAATTCGTAGAATTATGGTCCCCCGCCATGATGGCTGTCAGAAACCTTTTACTATTTTTAGCAATTGTGACATTGACCTTGATCCGAGCTATCCCCAAAGCAATCCCAAGCTTTCTCTCGATAAGACTTACCTACCCACCATATGTCAAAGGTAACTAACGTTATTGAGTGGAAACCTTTTTTTTTCTATTTTTAGCAACCTTGACCTTGACTCGATCTACACCAAAAGCAATCCTAAGCTTTCTCGTGATAAGACCTATCAACCCACCAAGTTTCATGTCAATATGTCAAAGAAAACTAAAATTATTGGACGGAAACGAAAGTATGACTGACGGACTGACGGACGGACTGACGGACCTAAATTAAGTCCTTCGCTTTGCGCTAAGCGGGGGACAAAAAAGAAATGTCTCTGGTAAGTGATAAATGCACTCAAATATGAATAACTTCCTACATTGTTGAAATGCCAAGACACAATTTCACTCATTTGACTTTTGATCTCTAAGTGTGACATAGGCCTTTGAGGTACGGGCTTGTGACACACATTCTCATCATACTAAACATTTCTGTGTAGTTAAATCCAAATATCTTTTGACCGTTGACATAAAACGTTTGACCTTGACCTTTGATGTACGGACCTGATTTTTGCGCGCAACACTCCTTCCCATCTCGCTAAACATTTCTATGTAGTTATATCAAAATCTCTTTCTGTAGTTTAAGCGTTATCGCTGAGACATAATTTCACTCATTTGACCCCTAAGTGTGACCTTGAACTTTGAGGTATGGACCTGAGTGTTGTGTGCGACACACCTTCACATCATGCTAAACATTTCGAAAGATCTTCAGTAGTTTAGGAGTTTAAACTCATTTGAACTTTTGACTCTAAGTGTGACCTTGACCTTTGAGGTAAGGATCTGATTTAAGTTCCATTCATTACTTTCAATGTTATGGCTGAGACACGGTTTGGCCTGACAAACGGACGGTGCGATTCTATATGCCCCTCCCTTCGGGAGCATAAAATGAAATTGTAGAAATCAAATGAGTCAAATAAACATGATAGACATTTCAGTCCGCAAACTTTGTATACTATCAATTTTAAGAAGACCGCAATCAGTTTTAAATCATTTGTATTTGACCAATGAATTTCTGTTTTATAACATACATGATAATATATGAGAATGTATCACAAAATACAACAAGAGGTCAATGACCTTGAAGCGCTCTCCTGACAGGATTTTGACAAGTTTCTGAATGCCAGATTATATAACGGTACGATTAAATGGTGCTTAGTCATGACCTCAATTTCACTTAAGATAAAAAGACCTGAAGAGCAACATCCCTGTAACAATTCAGGAAAAAAACAGCCAATAGTTTCAGAGGAGTAGTCGACACAAGATTGGCCTTTTAGTTTTGTTGACAATTTTTGAAAATCTATTTTAGCTTTGGCGGCCATATTGGATATTTTTTTTGGGCCAACTAGACATCAAGAGCAACATTTCTGTAAAGTTTTAGAAAAAATCATAAAGTAGATTCAAAAGAGTAGTCGCCACAACATTGTATCATTCGCAACATCTCGTACACTGCTTCGCAACATGACTCGAATGTTATACGCAGGTTTTCATATTGTTACGTCATACTAGCGTGGACGCGAGTAAGATTCCAGACAAAACGAATTTGCATTCAAAATCAAAGTTATCTTCAACATTTAGCCGATTGCTCCATCTATAGTTTATTTACGTGAAGGCAGTGATAAAACCTTCATCTGTATTGTAAATAACAAACACTCAACGCATATTCCACACCAACACGTGGTGAGTAACGGCTGTATTGTTTACATTGCAACAGTGCACTATTGTCTGTGCCGTTGCCTTCCGGCTTACAGAATGTAAAGAGTATGAACATACCAAAGCGCCGTGATACACACGAGGCGGGATCCCGAAGAATGACGGGATTGGCCGAGCGTTCACGATTGAAAATTGTATATCGACAAACTATTTTGAGCTTGGCAGCCATCTTGGATTATAAGCCGACCTGAATTTTATTTACGATTAACTAGACACCAAGAGCAAAGTTTCTTTAAAGTTTTAGAAAAATCAATTCAGTAGTTTCACAAAAGTAGTCGCCACAAAATTTTATTTCAAAAATTTATTTTTAGCTCTGATGGCCATCTTGGATTATTGTCTGACCTGATTTTTTTTAGGGCCAACTAGACATCAAGAGCAACCTTTCTGTAAATGTTCAGTAAAATCCATTAAGTAGTTTCAAAGGAGTAGTCGCCACAAAATTGACTTGAAAATCTATTTTAAGCTTTGGCGGCCATCTTGGATTTTAGGCCGACCTGAACTTTTCTTAGGACCAACTAGACAACAAGAGCAACATTTCTGTACATTTACCTGAAAATACATTCAGTAGTTTTAGAGGAGTAGTCGCCGCAATTTACGTTATGAAAATATATTTTTAACTGTGGCGGCCATCTTGGATTTCTGACCAACCTAAATTGTTTTTAGGACCAACTAGACATCAAGACCAACATTCCAGTAAAGTTGCAGGACAATCCAACAAGTAGTTTCACAGGAGTAGTCGCCGCAAAATTGCGTTCTGAAAATCTATTTTAAGCTTTGGCGGCCATCTTGGAGTTCCGGTCGACCTGGATTTTTCTTAGGACCAACTAGACATCAAGACCAACATTCCTGTAAAGTTTCTAGAAAATCCACTATTAGTTTCAGAGGAGTAGTCACCGCAATAAAGTTTACGGACAGACAGACAGACGGACAACGCGCCACGGCATAAAATATGGATGAATAAAGGAATCAGTGTTTTAATATTCTTTGACGTTACATAAACTATATACCTCAACAATTTCGTCGATTCAAATATCTCGCCTACTTCATTGATCAACTTAAGGTTAGTTTCACTGAGTACAGAAACTGAACATGTCAAGGTCATGAATCGAATTATTGCGCCATGATGTCGAGCTTTGCAAACCAATACAGGATACAACTTTTCTAGTTTGTGTCTTATGTGAGAAAGAACTAAACCGTTAACATTGACGCCACCGACATCACCGGAATAGTTAGTCACTTTTTTCTTAAGAGAAAAGGCGAGTCAAAAACAAGTGTATTGCACCTCACACTAGTTTCTAAGAATTTCATTGTATAGGATCAATGTGGAGTGTCAGTAGATCTGTTATAGGTCTAGTTTTACAATTATATGGAAAAAGGTACTCAATGCAATAAATCAATTATTGGGTTCGTTACTGACGCCTCGCCCCCTATAAATCCTACTGACACCACATATTCCGTAGGGGGTCCGTAACGAACCCAATAAGAAATAATAATAGAGTTAGTAATATATGTCATGATGGGAAATCTGGATCAATTGAGGGATGTTTTTAGATCTTGATTTTCTTAGTGGTATGGCCCAGAAAGTCACATAACCCAGCCAGTGGCATGGCCCAGCCAGTGACATGACCCAGCCAGTCATATGGTCCAGACAGTCACATGACCCAGCCAGTGACATGACCCAGCCACATCGGTCATTACACCATTAATTTATTACGTTAAAGGCAATGGCATTTTCAATTCCAGAAGTATAATTGTGACGTTACTTGAAAAAAATATAGTTACTCATCTAATATATCGGTAATTTATATTAAACGTGATGCATTCTTTTACATTGCCAAAAGCTGCCTTTTTAGAATCATAAGAAATAACAAAATGACAATGTTTAAAACACAACTACAGCATGATTAAAACATACATACATATGAACCTATTTTGGAGTCAAGAGGGAGATTTAATTTCTCAAAGAGGGAGATTTTCAAAATTAACATGAACAAAGAAGGAACTTTTGCCATTTAAAGAGGGAGATTTCCTAATTTCTTCAAAAAACACCTCATTTTGATGTTATTCTGGACCTCAAAAGGGGAAGACTCCCTCCTGAAGAGTGAGACTTCATGTGTATAAAGAAATCCGCCACAGTTGAAGATCTGTTGAACTGTCTACAAAGTCACAAGTACTAAATACAGTAAATAACTACTGTCAGCTAATTTAAAAGGTCAAAGTTCAGATGTCAACATTTAGTTTTCCTGCTGTAATCCTGCTCATCAAATACGTTAAGTGCAGATTAGTAACAAGTCATTTTCCCTTTCAGCATTTCCTCTCTCATGTCTCAGGTCCTTCTCCTTCAGGACTAACTAAAATTAAACAAATAGAACAATTACAAATTAAATTATATATAGTGGCACGCCAGTGAGCTAAAGGAGTTTTTAAAATGACTGTATGTAAGTTTACAAATGTAATGTAACTATTGTGTCGATATTATCATAGTTCCATAATAACATCTGACTGTTTACCTGTATGATCCCATCGTGCAACCAACTATTTGGATGAACTTGCTCTAACATGGGTGACAATGAGCAGGTTTCAGGCGTGTCTAATAATTTTGCAAATAATTTTATCAGTACCAATTCAAATTGAATTGTATTGCGAATATCAGTGTTGACTTGTTGATAAATGTTTCAAGCATATGTTTGTAGAATTTGCTACGGATGATGCGTTCTCGCGATCAGAAATGCGAAGTTTTAAATTGTGTCATGAAAATAGTCTTCAATGAATTTAGTAGTTTTTCATATTATGCAATCAAATGATTCAACCTCCATATTTAAGGAGTAGTTATGCAAAATATCAAGGCTGCATGATGTATCGACTTCCAGAATTGTAGACCGACAAAAGGAACTTACCATTGTTATGTTATTTCAATTCAACAAGATCTGGTCCAGTTTTGTGACTCTTCTGCCTTCTGGGGTATTCTCACTAAAGACACAAGGAAGCATATAATCACAAACATTACACATATATACATACACATGTATGTTACAATTTAACAGTTCACTTGCCATACATGCATTATGGACGTTTTCTATTATTGCTTCAAGGTCTTACGACGAAGGAATAATTTTCGAGGACGAGGCCATGTAGCACGACAGCTACATTGTCCAGCACGGAGCTAGCCGTTTGACTCAAATAATCATAACGATCGTATAGTGGTTTTCAGCTATTTATTTACGTCTAGCAGGGATGGAAGCTAGGTAAAGACTGTCGCTTCCTTACATCAGTGGGCGAATAGTATGGGTAAACTACTACGTCACATACACGTGATCCCTGCTCTTCCAGGTAATTACTGATACTGTTTACTAAAGTTCCCCATCACGTGTATGTCTTGAACGCCATTGTGTTACATGCGCCCCCTACTAATGAAATTTTCACACAGAAAATTTTGACAAATGGACGTAACACAATGCGCTGACGTAGACTACAGCAATTTAATACATGATAAAAACAAGTTACTGTAATAACAACACAATTTCAATGTAATGACCAAACAATTCCGATGTACTGTTCAAAACACTGCTGTTCATAAGCCATTAATTAAATATTTTGGTAGTCCATTTTTGGTAATCCATTTTTGGTAATCCATTTAAAACAATTTCAATGTTCTCAGTCCGAGTTTGGTTGCGACTGTTGTGGACACGCTCCCAACATTCCCCTGCCTCGGCCCCGTCCCCGGCCCCGACCAATGCCCGGTGGTCCCTCTAGGTCCATCTCCACCACCGGCCCCCTACTCGTCCCTGGAACGGGTATGGCTGGTCGTCTCGGGCTTTCCTCCCGCTCGCGGGCGTCCCTCATTAAATTCATGAAGGCCGCCAGGGATCTCGGTTGAGGCCCTGTCTGCACCTCCTCTTGGCGTCCCCCCGCTTGCCCAACAATTCTCTCTGTGGCGTCTAGTGCCACCCGCACAGCTAGGTCTGTTCGACGCCCCTCGTCCATTTCGGGCGCGGCCTGGCGCAACACAGTCAACGTGGCCTTGAATGTTTCTGAAAAGTTTCTATTCCAACTTGCCATGGTTGTTTCTTGTATAATTTTTTTTTTCCTTAATAAAGCGATGTGTGTAAGTCTCTGATTTGAAGCAGAATGACAAGAAGGTACCAGAATTCGGTGTTCCATCCCCGGTGATTAACCTGTCATCAAGTCACTAATGACCAGTTCATAAACCTGGAGTGTGGATAAGACTACCCGGTAGCCTTCGTTTATATCACACTAATTGTCCAATTATAATTCGATGTATACAGGTAAGCTGGAAATGCTGGAGAATGAAAATGTTCTTCGATGGGTTATATATATTGTCAAACATGAAAACAACGATGAAGTATCCAGGTGAGTACATATGAGGTACATGTATATATATACATTATAGCACGGATTATAAATTTTCAGTGTTCAGAACCACACGATCATTTTCATGCACGTTTTTACATGCACGTGTCTTGTTCATTTCGACGATCGTCCGCAAAAAGGCATGGATACAGTCGATCCCTGAGCGTCCTCAAGGTCGCTGCATCATCCAACACGGGCGGTGCAGAAGCGGCTGACGGTAGGTTCCCATCATCCTCCTTATCTTGGAGCTCGATTTCATTTCGAACCGTTTCCTTGTGCTCCCCCGTTATCCCCCGACGTAAACAAATTGGCAGGCAGTTAACTAAAACGTTACATCTGTTTTTACAACAGAAGAATATGACAATTATAACCACCACTAGAGCAAGTCCAAGGCTAATGTAATACCACGAGCTACGGAAAGACCCCCATTCGCTACCAACTACTTTCTTTGTTGATTTTAATTCTTCAATGAATTTATCAATCGGCACGTCATTAATTGCGGCCAAAGTTGCAGGCATTGGAATCTCGGAATAATTTGCAAATGTGTCATTGAACTTTTGCCAAACCTTGACTTGTGAGAAATTCGTGCTTCGCAAATCAAAGCTTGGAATGTGCTGTAAGGCACTCATTCCCGCGACATATGGTGTCGATAACGTAAAGTATTTAATAGACGCAGTACAACCTGAATTTACCTGTAAGAAGTCTATAGGAGATTGAAGTTCGACTTCAGTATGCCTCGAGTCGCACACTAAAGCAAATTTCAGATTTTCCCTTGAGATAATCACCCAATTATTATCGCTGAGTCGATAAGCAAAAGGTAAAGTTGTAATCGATACCATAACGGAACAATATTCGTTGGAAACAGATGTTGTGAATAAATTGATTAGACACGTACGTCCCAGCGTGACAGAATATAACGGATTTTGCACGGTACAATACTTGACATTGTTTTGACTGCAAGTCTGTACTTCTTGATCGGAAAGTAACACATATTTTTGTCTGGCCTTATCAATTAGAAACCCACTGGCCTCCAATTTGTACGTAGCTAAGAAATCGGTATTTTCATCCTTGTGATTCGGGAGTAATGGTCTTTGATAGATAATTGGCACGGCAACAGCTCTGAAAACTTCGTAGGACTCATCTATTCTTATCATTGGGATTGATATTATGATCATTATTTTGCCTTCCATAAAGACAGTTGAGCTCGTTAAATAACGATAAAATGCCCAAATATCTTTCCTAGGATCGCTAATTAGAGTCATTATCTTCGGAGAGTGTTCTTCAATATTCAACAACAATGTTTGCAGTTTAGATGGATTAATTATGCGAGTAGAAATTTTCCCCAGCGACAGGTAATCTAGTTGTGATCCAAGTGTATTTAAATAAAAACGTACATCCCTAAGTAAAATTCTTATTTCCCCAATAAGCAAATCAATTTTTGTAGTGATCTCCAGGAAACGTCTATTTTCAAAAATTGATCTCGCAAGTTCTTGTGTAAGTGATTGTAGCTCGGAGTCCAATGTAGTAAGAGTAGCAACAATATCATTGATCGAATGTCGATTTTCACGAATTAATTCCCTAGATTCATTGATAAGAGATAAACTCTTCTCAGCTACATGTATAATCGTTTCTTGATTTTCACTTAACTGGTGAAGCTGTGACTTAATTCCATCTAAGTCATTTTCTGAGACTGTGCCAAATAACCATGATAATGCATCACCAACAAATGGTAAAAGTGAACGTTTACCGCGGTTTCGTACTTTCCGTACTGATAATGTCTTGCACGTGGTGTTTACCAAGAGAATAGGTAATCTATGGTTTGTGGAAAGCTTAGCAACTGAATTTGTGAGAAGCAAACCCGGTTCGTTACCAAGGCAACCAGAATCAAGCGGTGATATCTCATAGCTATGTTCTACAGGTAACTCTGGATGTTTACGCACTTGACAATAACAGATATGGGCTGTCTGAGGCGGAAGCTTAACTTTTGACCTAGTCCGTGCTATCGAAGCAACATGTATATCATCTACCAGTGGAACATATGTACCATGTACACGTATACAACCAAGATCATGATACACGCGCACGCCACGTGATTGTAACCAATCCATTCCAAGAATAATGTTTCTGTTTAGATTTCGGACTACATAGAATCTATGACTCATTTTCAGGCCTCCTAAAATGAACTCTATTTCCGCAAAACCGTCTACATGAAGAGGAGTATTACCTGCCGTTGCCAAATTTAGACTTTGTTTACGAAGCCTAGGCTTCACTTTGAGATTATCATAGACGCGTCGATGTACAAGAGAAACCTCAGCACCGGAGTCAAGTAACGCACGATATTTCTGTTTATCGAATTTCAAAAGAAGAGAATTAGAACCTATATTCGAAGAATTTATAAATACAGTGTTTTTGTGTTTAATGTTCTGTTTGTTTGATCTTCCCGCATCGGCTTCTACATGTGGGAAGGATTCACGTTTAAAGGCTGTGTGCCAGCTTTTCTATACCCCCCTGCCTGTGTACATTCACGAGCAAAGTGGCCAGTCTCTCTACATTGATAACAAACGACATTTCGTTTGTCACGCACTTGATCCCTTCTCAATTGTGCCACATTTATTTGTCTATCCCTTTTCCTAGCCCTACAATCTTTAATATGATGACCCGGCTTCCTACAATAGTGACATTGGTTACTACTCTGTCTAGAATGATCAACCTCCATTGGTTCTTGTCCCCCGCCTGAATGACTTTCCCCATGATTGTGCCCTGTTCTCAACTGAAACCTTTTCCTAAGATTTTGTTCCCGGGTAGCAGTACCAACAGCAGTCTGAAAATCTTGTGGGTTTTCTCTCATAATTTTCATTTTTAATGCATCTTCTCGCAACCCATCAATGAAATACCCCACGAATTGTCTCTGTACAGCATTTTGATCCTGACCTTCAAATGCGTCCTCCCCTAAATTTAACATTCTTTCTGCGTACACCTGTACCGTTTCCCCTGGTTTTTGTTTTAATTTTCTTAACAACAACAAAGCATGCTGAGAATCAACAACTTCTCCAAATCTCAATTTTAATTCCGCTTTAATTTGATTCCAATTATGATCGGCATGTTGTTCCATGTGCCTTTTCATGAAATCACTCACTGGACCAAGACTAGACTGATATGCAATAAATTTCATTCGTTCAACTGGAATTCTAGTCAATGTGCCAAATTTTTCAATACTTTTTACCCATTCCTTAAAATCTTTTGGATTGCTACCGTCAAAACTCTTAACAACCTTTGCGACGCCTTGAGCCCCCATAGTGGTAGTTAAATTTGTCATTTGTCCATCAACGGACCTAAACAATTCCAAAAATATTTGTTCTGCCATCTTGCCAATTACGTAGAGGGAATAACAAACGAAAGCAACTTACGGTTTTGACGACTGCTACACCACTGCAACTTTCCAAGGCGGCTCAATGACGATGACGGCAACACCAAAGTTAAATTGTCCGAAAATAACTACATTTCACAGTGTCCCACACAACACATGTTCGTAAAATATCCTGGTTAATAAGGCGCCAATAAACCCCGTATGTAGCACGACAGCTACATTGTCCAGCACGGAGCTAGCCGTTTGACTCAAATAATCATAACGATCGTATAGTGGTTTTCAGCTATTTATTTACGTCTAGCAGGGATGGAAGCTAGGTAAAGACTGTCGCTTCCTTACATCAGTGGGCGAATAGTATGGGTAAACTACTACGTCACATACACGTGATCCCTGCTCTTCCAGGTAATTACTGATACTGTTTACTAAAGTTCCCCATCACGTGTATGTCTTGAACGCCATTGTGTTACAGCCAGAGTTAATTATTCGCCGGTGTATGACCAAAAGTATCCATAATGCGTAGTTATATATGGAGGGATGAATGTGAAGCTATCTTAGCTCCTTCTTTATTTCATGATATGAGATACAATAGTGTCACGTTCAACCCTCAGTAGTATATGTACCAACTTTAAACCGAGATATCATCTTACCCAGCTGGAACTACTTTTAACATTATTAATGTAATAATTACATGTTCATGTTACGTGCCCAAGGATATGTAGTACAGGTAATTATCCCATCTAACAACAACGTAAATATCAAAGCAATACAACGGAGAGTTTTTAAATAATGATGTAGAAACGTGAACAAACTTAATAACTAAAAGCTGATCGTCAATCTACAGAGATTTTTCAGTTAAACATGTTAAAAATGCCCTTATAATGGTGTAACAGTTTTTTTATTCACCTATAATACCGTATAATGAATACATTTCAAAACATCCATTAGTTGGAAAAAATGTATACTTAATAGTTATTTACATTAGATTGTGTATTCATTACACTATAAACCAAGTAAGTTTGTTTCATTCAGACTCGCACTTTCCGGTAACAGTGACATTTCACAAATACAGTCAGTGGTCATTTTATCTATTAAAGAGACGCTGTCTACAATTTTATGAATCCTTCACAACAATACATTCTTCACCTTGACTTCAACTGAATAATAGTATCGGACCCAGTCATTTAATATGGTTGGCGCTAAATTGTTCAAGGTTACAGCTGAAATGGTGTTGTTTTTTTACTGTACTTTACTAGCGCCGTAATATATTATTACAGACCTCTTAAATTAATTATTGTTTCAAGACTTTTAAAGTATTTGAGGAATACAGCCATACTGCAAAGCTTCATTCGTCACATTTGATGGGCATTATCAATGTTTGAGTACATGAATATATATAATCTTGTCGTCTCCCAACAATAACACGTTAATCCCTACGTCTAATGGACACACGACTAAATAACCCCTCGTCTAATTATTGCGTAATCACACCTGTGTAGTAGGCCCCTATCGGCAGCCGATTCATGTCGCGTGAGCTTGTACTCGGCTTTATGTGCACAGGACCCATTGATAACACGTTGTAAGGAACCATACTTTCCCAGTACCCGGCCTAACCTTTTAGCGCTATTGTTCTTTATTGTTCGTTTTCGGAACCACCGTCATAAGGGAAATAACTCCAGACATAACCGATTAAGGTTTGAATTTACTATGTTTAAACGGACATCAAGCACGGACACAATATGTTTGATTGCCATATTTAGAATCAACGGCCACCGCGTCTAAATTAATGAAAGAATCACAGAGAAAAGTTCTCTCTTTCAAATTGTTTTTAATATACCTGACGTTGTAACTCTATTACAAATAGTCAATAAACTTCAGAAATAAAGATCACGAAAATATATGAGAAATCTAATAATTGGAAAATGAAGGTAGAACTAGCGAAACACTTACTACACTCAACAATCTGATTATGGGTGCATTCACAGGCAGCTGTCTCTGTACTCAGATGGTACATAATAACCAAAAATTATTTTAGATGTTTGGATGGCTTACAGTGAACAAATTCTTTAAAAAAATAAATAATTCAAGACTTATTTTTATATTTTATTATTTTTTATAAGCCATTCAAGTGAATATTTTTAAATATATTTACTGACATCACAGCATCTCTACACCGGGATTTACCCTATATTTCTTTGGAAAGATCCGATAAAACAATATAAATAAACACATATTGGCCTAAGCTGTACAGTATATATATAAAACATCCTACAGTGCCTAATTGTGATCATGGCATATAGACATTAAGGTATTCTCTTAATGAATTTATATGTATTTTCCAAACGACGAGTGTAAGGAAACGAACATAATCAACAAAATAATGACCACGCATAATAGGGACTACCTTTTCGTTTTTATTTCCGGGCTATCATATTATTTTCCAGGTAGCCCAGCTACAACAAGAAATTCAGATTTTTCGGACCCTGATATGTGGACATACAATTGTAGGCAATGTCTTGTTAAGATCTGCTATTAGATTTAGTTTTAAGTGATGTAAGTGGATATACTCACAATTCTATTACGTCTTCCAGCACCATATCTTAGCTTGGTCAAGAAAAAATAAAATCTTTCTCTAATAAAACAATAGAATTCCTAAAATAGAAGTAGGATGTTACATTCATGGAGTAAACACAGTTAACAACGGCAATCCCATGACCTTGAAACTCTGACTGTGGCCTTGACTGTGGAGGTACACCCATGGGGTTGTTTGTTTTGGTTTGCGATACCCAACTCTTATTGATAAAATCCTCTGGTCCTTTAAATGTGCCCGTGTACAGCACCGATACACTGGACCTCAGTTTAAAGAAATACAAAAAGATCGGACAGGGAAAGTAGCATTCCAGGAGGAAAAGTCTCATCCGCAGGACGTATAGTGTGTTGTGACACTGTTCTCTTCACATCATCTAATGTTGGGTAACCTTTGTTGAAAGTATCATTACAGTGAAGGTATCATGACTGACATCATGAGACACGTATCACGTTATGTTGCATATAGTATTGTGTAACTTTAAACTGTATTATGGCAGCCCCATTTTAGAGTAGGTAACATTTTATTTTATTTGTCTTAGAGAAAAATTAGTATGGCAGTTTTTTTTTTGTATTCGATCCTATTTTCTTAAATAAACTGAGCAGTCACCTCCATTAGTGACCATCAGACTTACTCGGCGTGAGAGACCACTGAAGGTGTGTTTTACTGAAGTAATTATCTGTTATAACGTAGTCATCAAAACCAAGAAGGACACCGACGATTTCTTTGTCATTCTTCATGATATGTATTCTTGAGCCAATACATTTGTCTACCAATTATGCAACAAAAATACCATTCATCGAGTTAGTGGAGGATATTGGAGGAAAATTAGCTTTCCCAAGTCTCCCTACTTTGTAATGTCATTCATGAAATATAATTTTAATACCATTTGATGAATATAATAACCACATACCTCCCAACATTTTTGGGGGACTAAAAGGGAGATCTGGTCTTGTCAAGAGGGAGATTTTCAAAATCTATATAAACAAAGAAAGGAAATCTGCCATTCTTAGAGTTTTTTGTAAAATACCCCTCATTGTAAATAAAATTTAGCCCTACAAAGAGGAAGACTCCCTCTTAAATAATTGGGAGGGATACTTGGGCGGTATGGTTGAGGTTAATGGTACCTTTGGCGGGGTATATTTACTAAAGTTGATCTGGTAACAAAAATACTGTTAATTTCAATGAGCGTCTATTGATCATGATGTGAAATTAATATGCCGGTTATCATTTATCGTCATAAAATCGTATTAAACGCTTGTATGTTAAATTGAATACACTGTTATCCTGAAACTAGAAACGACATATGTTAATCACTGGTGAATGTCACGAACCTACTGGTAAAAGTTGGGATGGGCTCGTGAAAGTCCTGTTTTCGTCTGGGCGGTGTAATGGTAAAATGAATACCCACTCTTTCAATCACTACCAAGAGTTATCATTACTTCCGCTTGAATAGTGATTTATATATCGATCAGTGTCCATATGGTTGGAGTTCTAATACCGTGGTATTGTTCTTATCTCGTTCGATCGCTAACTACGTGGTCTATTTTTGTTTGTCTTACATAACATATTTTGCCCCAAGATACAAGATACAAGGAACAAGAAACTTTACATCACTAGGTATAAAGTTATTTGCCGACAATAACAAAGAAATCTTAACCCATAAAACAAACAAACTGTGGAAAAAAAGGTAAGGCATAAGCAATATTAAAGCATAAATCATAAATTCATACAGCATATATATAAGGCGTGTGTATATAGAGGATATTAAATGAGTGGTCATTTATTATGGAATTTATTAAACGAGTCCTTCTAAAATCGATAAAAAACGAGCCTCTGCCGAGTTTGGCGAGTTTTTATCGATTTTAGAAGACGAGTTTAATAAATTCAATAATAAATGACAACGAATATAATGGTATATTTATATTATAGCACAATATATCGCACTTAATCATTAACAAGTTCATGAACATATGCTTCCGTCGCCTAATTTTATATCATAACATACGGCGCGGGAGTGTAATAACGCCATTATATATTTCTCGTTTTACACTAGTGTAATAACTAAATGACGTAACGTCACAATTGCACTCACTCCGGCGGCCGCTCTTATTAGGCGACGGAAGCATATTTTCATGAACTTTTTAATATTAATATAATAATGTTATAATTCCATAATAAATTACCACTCATTTAATATCCTCTATATATATATATGAGAGAGATAATCATACATATAACAAAATACCTTTCAGAGCACTGGATCCGAGAAGGTGGAGACAATGAACACAATTACATGGACATAACAATACACAATGCAATTGCAGTTAATAAGTCCAAATATGAATATTAAACTAAAAGAAGAACAGATACGAGAATATATACTAGCAACTCCGTAATAAATCAGATATAAACCCTTTTTAAGGGCTCTTAAATCAGATATTTATTACTTTTATTACCACTGAACATAACGTGTACTTGATGGTTGAATTATTTCGAGACACAAGATGTGACGTCAGGAAAATAATGTCAGTGTGAAACCCCAAACCCTAAACAGCAAAGTAATACGGAAGAGTTTACAATTTCACACCGACATTAAAAAATGTCGGCGTGAAACTATAACCAGCGAAGTTTGACCGCCTACCACAGTGTGAGCACAAAAACAACTCGAGTAAAATCAATATAGATACAAGTAGCAATCATTATTGTTGATACCGTCGGGATGGACAGTATTCAGTCTGTTTATATATTATATGTTTGATTCTCTCTCTCATATTTATATTTATAAGCGCTTTTGACTTTACGACTTCCTCAGGGGACTACAATACACAAACATGGACATTACAATATACAATGCAACTAAAGGTTAATAATTTTCAAATGTGAAATTACATACTATAAAATTAACCAGAGATAATATGAAAAAGGCAAAGTCAGAAAACGTTTAGTCTAGTGGTAAAGCGTCGGTCCAGATCAAGAGGTCGTGGGTTCGATCCTCGTCGGAGCCAGGTTATTTATCCATGGTCAAGGTACTTAATTCACATTGCTTAATACTGGTTTCTACCCAGGAAACCACCGATACGGAGTAATACCCAGGAAACTATCAAGAGGGATTACTATAAATAAGTTTCAAGAACATGTTTCCCAATCCATGTAAAATAAAGTTTTAAACTATTGAACTAACTAGAAGTTTCCCTATGTAGATGCATATCTTTCAAAGATAAACAAGAAGAAAAAACTGTTGTTTTACTAAGCACCCTGCTTAGACTCCGTCTTGGATCTGGGTTTCAGTCTATACGTTCTACATTTTAAATCAGACCCAGTGCGACTAAGCCGAAACTTTTAGGCGATATATGTACATGTACTTAATGGAAGAAAGAAGAGAAAGAAGAAGAAATAAAAATCACAAGAACAACGGCAGAAACATATTTCATTAATAAAAAAGAACTACCCCACACCCCAAAGAAATACATACTTTAAAACTAAATAACTTTAACGTACATAATGTCGATAGGCCAAGGTCGATTTAAATACATCAATTCTTAGAGTGAGCCTGGGTAGGCAGACACGGGAGTGATATCGTTTTACACTTTTAATTAGATCTAGTCCTGGACTTGAGATTATAAAACTTGTTATCGTGCTTAACTCAAAATCACACTCAGACTATAGTTTCAGAGTTCATATTCAACTGTAAAATCGTTTGGACCCGAAAACTGGACTAAGCATCAAGTGGGATTTATGTAAAACTACAGAAGGAAATATTAAAATACATATTTACCATGTGTTCTCTTCAAGTACCCACTTTTGTTTTGAGTTGAGCATGGACTCATGCGTCGAGCACGAAAAAAACAATATAATATTGGGGCCTACCACCGCTTTCACTAAACTTCTCAGTTTGACACCAATCTAAAGCTCAACTTCCATTTTCAAATAAAATCTTGTTAGAGACAACCAACCCCCTTTCAAAACTTGGTGGTAAAAAGTTAAGACCACCATAATCTACATATTCATCAAAGTTGCAGTCTCGAATAGGTTCAGTTTCACCAGATACCCAGGCAGATGTTATTGAAGCCTTTAATGATACCTCTTGGTATCTGGATGACATATTGAACATTGACAACCCTTTCTTTCCAACTATGGTTAATTATATTTATCCTAAAGAACTTCAGCTTAACAAAGCTAATATATCTGATAATAACGCTTCTTTTCTTGATTTAGATCTTTCGATTGAAAATGGTAAAATAATTAGCAAAATCTATGACAAGAGAGATGATTTTAATTTTGACATTGTTAATTATCCTCACTTGGATGGGGATGTTGCCCGACCAACTTCTTATGGGGTATATGTGTCTCAACTTATTCGTTTTTCTAGAGCTTGTACTCGAGTTAAGGACTTAAATATTCGTTATGTTTGCATAACTAAAAAGTTACTTAATCAGGGTTACCGTTACCATAAACTTCGTAAAACCTTTGAAAAATTTTATTATCGTAACCCTGATCTTCTTTCCAAATATAAAAGTAATTTAAGGACTCTTCTGCGACAAAGACTATCACAACCTGACTTCTATGGTGATGTGATTTATAAACTTCGTAAGATTCATTGGTCATGATCACTTTTTATACTATCTTTGTTAAACTTGTTAAAAAGTTAATCAAAAGAGGTTATGACCCTATCATTTTGCAACGTACTGCATGCTTGGTGGTGGACCCTTTTACAGTTCGCCACTATGCTTACCTCTTTAATTGTACGATGACCAGACAGGCTGTGGACCCTATGATGACGCCTACCTAAAGCCCATTGGGACGGTGGCGTTTGACGTTGTCCATGATCTTTCTTGTCGTGCCCTTAAAGGTTTATTCTCTTACTGCTCTGGCTTCTGCAAAGTCATTTAGTACCTTCATTGTGGCTTTCTAGGCTATTGTTTTTTTTGTATTATATTTACACGAGCATATTTGTGTTTTACTTATATTGCCTATTGATGCTGCCTTGTTGGTTAGAGATTAGATCATGGCGTGGATTTCTTTATTTACACTGTCCTGTTTCAATGGGATGACGGTAGGGTAAGTGTGAGGTTTGGTGCACCCTAGAACCGGTTTAAACCCCCAGTGGCCTACTTTGCCACTGACCGTTCCAAGGCGGTAGCCCTATTGTCAACCCTTTTTGTGTTTGTGATGTCGTTTGCATTTACTATTGCTTTTGCCTTCTTGTTTGTCTGTTTGCGTGTTTGTTTCTGTGTTTTGTGGTTTACTGTCCTCCTTGAATGCTACTTTCCCTGTCCGATCTTTTTATATTTCTTTTTTAACTAAAAAAATAATAGATTTGATCCCAAGCTTTAGAGGTTAAGTGAAAGCGCGGCCTTGTCCCAATAGTCACTAGACCTTCAGAACTATTGTTTACCTCATAATTATACCCACTAAATTTGATCTAAATTCGATCTAGCTAAGTCTACAGTAAGTTGAGTTCATTTTATGCTGACGAAACATATTTAAAACCGAAATGAAAACGTTCAACGTTAACAACAACAGCAAAACATAATATTTACTGGATACACTGGCATCGAATTCACCAAACTTTTCTTCGACTCAGTAAGAATATTATTGAAATCAAACATATCCCCCTAAAAGCGTAATGTTTTCAATTCGATGTTTATTTAGATTTATGTGCAAAAAAATAATCTGTATCAGTCATAATAGATCTTGTTTCAAGTATATTCTTTATTCTTAGTCTTAAATCTAAAATCGAGGCCCGTTTTGTTACCGACTCCCTACTGAAATGCATGTAGGTAGGTGGGGTCAGTCTGATTGATGTATGTACAGCGAACCAGTACCTCGAGGGTGTGTGTAACTTCCATTATAATGCATGTACGGTTGTGCGGCTGGAATACCACCTTTTTCCCGACCTGGCAGTATATCAAAAGGTCATATATCTGCAATATCAGTATGTTTTTCAACCTGTTGTATATGAATTCCCCCAGTTTTTCAACCTGGAGTATATGATTACCCCCTGTTTCTTGGAAACAATGTAATAATGACTAAATGCAAAAGCAGAATAAATGTTCTTCTTGTGTGCGAGTCTACATTTTAACCCGTCATTGGTGCAATAAAACTTGCTTCTCATTCAATATATATCGTATATTATATAGATAGGTATGCATTTTGAGCACAAGTATATGCATAGGTCCACCTATTTGTTCCATGAGCTTGATGCAGCTAAAGATGGGATGAACCAGACTAATGTTGAAACTGAAAGACACCAAGCAGAGCAGGTCAATGAAGGCGATGATGAAGATGCAGTTTCGTATGCAAGTACATGCATTTTAGACACATACTCAGTACCACAGAGTCCTGTTCAGAATAAAGTATCACCTAAATGCGATATTTTTCAGCAGAAAATGAAGAACATTTTCAAAGTTAATTAAAGTATCAAAACACCTAAATAAAGAAGAAATATCAGTAATATTATTGCTGGAAAGGTCATTACGGAATCACCCGTTCTATCAAAAATAGCAACCCTTCTCGAAACAAGACAAAATCGAAGACAACTGACAAGAGACCAAGATTCCATTACCAGTGAGAAAATAAAACAAATGTGACCTTGCAGAACAATGTTAAAAAAGCAAAAATAGACAAAAAGCCGAAAAATCCTAAACTACCTAAATCCCCCCAGTCCCCAAAACCTGGCCCATGATCACATTTCAACTTACGTGATTCTGAACTTTCTCAAACTTATGATGAACTTATTGAGGAATCTGGGAAATGCTGTGTATGCCACCAATTTACAGAGGTCAGACAAAGTGTCTCACTAAAGTTCACAAACTGGGCAAGTTGTGACTCATGCCAACATTGGGTACATCTTATATATTATACCCCACAAAGAGATATCAGGAGAGGTGATCAGTTCCTATGCCCTCATTGTACTACATTTTCTGAGGAAATGTATTTATTTTAATAGATTAAAAAAAAGTAGATCAGAAACATAAAATGTTAACAAATGAAATTGACACGTTTTTCATTCAAAATAATTTCAATATTATTACAAGATGATATTTTCTCTCAGGATAAATTGTTTCAATTATTTCAACATTGATTAAACAATCAATTAATTTCTTGGCCTAAATTGACTACTGTCGTATGTAAACCGGAATAAAGTTTGTAGAGTGTTTCTTTAACCGGAAATGGTTACCACGATATTGGAACGATAATCGTAAAAGAAATGTAGTGTTGATTTTACACGCAGGTTTGTACTTTTTTCGTATGGTGTATTTTTTTTTGTTGAATTAGTATTATATGGACAAGGAGTATATCTTCATTTTCTATAAATAACTGGAGATAATCGCCGCTGTCTAAAGACGTTCCCACGCTTGAACATTTAGTACCAAGGTAACACTCCATGGTATATATAAATTATTTTATTCCACTTCTCAGTGATTTACAACATTAATCTCAATAACACCTGCTCTCAGTATCACTCACCTCTCAATACCACCCCTTCTCAATAACACTCACCTCTCAAGATAAACCCTCTCAATAATAACCCTGCGTACAGGAGACTCTCTAACCTCTAGTATATGAAGTGAAACCTAAATCTTCCGAGGACGGCCTTTTGTATTTGTGATGTCGTTTGTATTAATTATTACCTTTGCCTTCTTGTTTGTCTGTTTGCGTGTTTGTTTTTGTGTTTTGTGGTTGACTGTCCTCCTTAAATGCTACTTTCCCTGTCCGATATTTTTATATTTCTTTCGGTTATCTCAATAACAATCACCTTTCAATAACAGCCACCTCGTAACAACTTTCAACTCCTCCAGCAACAACCCCACTCAATAACCTCACCTCTCAATTTAACACCCTCTCTCAATAACAGTCAACCCTCAATAACAACACTCGTAATTATAATCACCGCTCAATAACATTTCACTCTTGACCAAAAACAACCCCTCTCAGTATATCAGTCCCCTCTTATTATCAAGCACAATCCCTCTCAACTATAGTCACTTCTCAATAACAACACCTCTCAATAACATTCACCTCTAAACAAGCCTCTCAAAATTGTCACCTCTCAAAAGCCACCCCTCTCAAAACAGCCAACTCTCAGCAACCCCTCTCAATAACAGTATCCTCTCAAAAGCAACCCCTCGCAATAATAGTCACTTCTCAACAACCCTCTCAAAACAGTCACCTCTCAAAAGCAACACCTCTCAATAACAGTCACCTCTCAACAACCCCTATCAATAACAGTCACCTCTCAAAAGCAACCCCTATCAATAACAGCCACCTTTCAACAACCCCTCTCAATAACAGTCACCTCTCAACAACCCATCGCAATAACAGTTACCCCTTAATGAAAACCCGCTAAAAGCAATCACCTCAATAATAAGCCCCACTCAATAACAGTCACCTCTCAATAACAAAACCTCTCAATAACAAACCCTCTCAATAACAGTCACCTCTCAATAACAACCACATCTCATTAACAACCTCATTTCAATAACAGTCACCATCAATAACAACCACCCTCAATAACAGTCACATCCCAATAACAACCACTCTCAATAACAGTCACATCTTAATAACTGTCATCCCTCAATAACTGTCGATCACCTCTCAATAACAACCCACTCTTAATAACAGTCACTCTTAATAACAGTCACCTCTCAACAATCCCTCTCAATAACAGTCACGTCTCAACAACCCCTCTCAATAACAGTTACCCCTCAATAACAACCCGCTAAATCTCAGTAACAGTCACCACTAATAACAACCACTCTCAAAAACAGTCACCTCTCAAAAACAAGTATTTTTTCATCGGTGGGAATCTGCCGAAATTGATTGTGTAGACATAGACATATTTTATTTAAGTCTCACTTTTGTACATCATATAAACTCAACAATTTCAATAAACAGAAATTGTAAAAAAACACTCAGTTTGAGTTATGAGAGACTATTAGATTAAACCATGAGATTAAATCATAAAACTAAGATAAAAAGTTTAACTATTGTGTATGAGGAAATGGCCGTTGTCATTTATATTCATGAAAATCAATCTGCTGTTGTATATCTATCTTGATATGAGACTTTGAAACTAGAACTGTATTCATTTGGCATTACTGGACAAAATGTGTGTTACAAAAGTTTCTTTCCTTGTTGGAGGGGTTACAACAGTAACTTCCCTTGTTTTGAGGTTTGAGCCGATTGCGCCAAAAATACGAAATAAAACAAAACACATGAAACATCGAAGCCTGAACTTTATTTATTTGTTCAGTTCCAGACATGCATCGTCATCGTTCCCCGAGATCACTATATGGTGGAGAATCTACAGTTTTACACCAGGACCCAGCCGTTTGCACTTTTCATTCTTTAAAATTAAAAAAAGTAATAATCAAATTTCCATGCCACGTGGCACAGTCTTTTTTAATACACACGTTGGTGTCATTATGAATTCTTCGAATAACCCATTCGCTGATGATGTTGCAGGTGATGAACTTGATATGAGTTTTTATATCAAGTTTAGTCCACCATTGTCTTGATGCATGTGAGCGTACACATCGAACTTTAGCTACTTAAAACAAGTACATTACTTAAGCTACAAGATTGACACCATACATTAACACACATTGTAACAGCTGGGACATTATGACTCCTTCAGTATTTTTCTCTATGAACAATGCTGTTAATGCTAGTATGGGATACTCACCGTTTAAAATACTTTGTGCACCTAGGCCAAAGTTTCCTGTGTCACCACATGTACCGGATTTAATGTATATCCCAAAATACTACCGTATTAACATATTAAGTACATACCATTTGCTCATATACGATTCGTATATGTGAACAATACATCTGCATGGGTTTTCCACATTCTCATAGGCCCTTGTCAATTTTGATTCTACATTCCGAGGTTGCAGACCGACGGCATTCGTCTTTGAGACATTTTCGGTGTACTCTAGGTATCGACGTCCGTCTGTCTGCGATGCCTTTGGTTTAATATGTCTTAGATTCCGGTGCTTTTGACCAGCATGGAAAGCAATGTTCAGCCCAGTATTGTAATGATAAACCCTTCTTACATCAGATATTTTTCTGGCCATCAGAACTTATTGTTGCCTTTTTTTTTGTCTATTCTTCCCTACTACTTTTCTGGACAGTTGTTTCATCTTTGCGTCCAAGACGCGCCTCATACCAACAACAACAATATCATATCTAAAAAGTTACCTTCATGTATTGTTAAATGGCAACTATCATCTCATGGATAGTTTCGGGGTAGTATTCCTCTCCAGATGTGTTTCTTACTTCTCCTATGAAATATGACTAGGCTGTATCAAGTTGGACGTTTGGTAGAAGTAAAAGTGCATGTCTTAAATCAGCCGCATGACCATATTCTGAACTATTCCGGTGTTTTCTCCACGACCGAACACATTTAGCTTTATTACTTATATTTTGTGTTGGCACCGGTTCAGCTAGTAACTTGTCCATTGTTTGTTGGCTTACTGGATGGTCCAGTCTACTGGCATCGTTGTCTTCATGTAGTTGTACACGGGAATGCGTGGGCGGGAATTAAGTGAGGGCATATCATTCGATGGTCGTGACTGGATGTAGAAGCATGAGTTGTTCTCTCTGGGTTAATTATTGCTTGCAAAGTTCTTACGTTTTATCCGTCTATGTTAAAGTGTTTGTTTAAGTTTTATATTGTAACCGATTTATTTTTAGCAGGATCTGGAATTTGATCAGTTTATATTTTGTCTAAGTTAAGTATTTGCTTTGTACATTCGGGCCGCGTAGTCTCGAGTGACTTTTATCAGAAAGAGGCTCAACTTTCAACGACTCAACATTGACAAGTGGGCAAAGGTTTACATTTGCAATAATGTAGTGGAAAAGGGCAGTAACTGATAATGTTAATATTAACGCCAAGTTTAGCGCCGTATAGTTAAATAATTCGATAGATAATTGTAACATACATTTGAATTGATTTCTTTATTTAACAATCGTTAGTGTTTAATAATTGTACAAACAAACCATCGTTTAATTCAATGATAGTTTAAAAAAGATATAATTTCAAATGTATCTTACAATTATATATTATTAGTTATAATTGCAGTTTAGTGAAATGAAATGGAAAACAAGCATTTCGATTGGCTTATAACAGCACATGTGAACCCTTTAATTGCAGTTATCTGAGGGGAAAATAACTAAAATTGCCTTATCACACAGCAAATAACGCCCAAAGGACGTTATGATTAAGCTATGTAATACGACAATTACAGTTATTTTGGCATGAACGCTGAAAAAATACACTAAACGCTAATAATTGTTGCATTCCCTATTAACATAGTATTTGTCTTGTCCAAGAAATGCGTGTTTGCTCTGTTTCCTTCCGCACTCAGTATGATCAGGTACAAACACAATATCTATTATTTTAGGGGTAAATTATGTTACGACTGTAAAAACAATGTAATTTTATCATTACTTGGAGATTGACAACTGGTCAACAGTTGACATGTTGTGACCTACTAGTGAGTAAACGATAATTATATACGAAACAGAACTTATTTAGTTAAAGTTGTGATAGATGTGTAAACCAATAAATAAACCAAGTAACCTTAATACCGATATGTTTTTATGTTTAAATGGATGTTATCGTTCAAGTTTAAGTTCAAGTAATCGTATCAAACAGGAACATTACACATACGGAAATGCTAATTACATTAAGATAAACTAACTTTTCAAAGGTCACTGTAACCATTTATTTACAGTATATTATCACTATTATGCTAGAAATTGCAATGACGTTCCATGTGTCGTTCAGTGATGTTATGTGTAGTGACGTTCCATGTGACTTTCAGTGATGTTATGTGTAGTGACGTTCCATGTGACGTTCAGTGATGTTATGTGTAGTGACGTTCCATGTGAAGTTCAGTGATGTTATGTGTAGTGACGTTCCATGTGACGCTCAGTGATGTTATGTGTAGTGACGTTCCATGTGACGTTCAGTGATGTTATGTGTAGTGACGTTCCATGTGAAGTTCAGTGATGTTATGTGTAGTGACGTTCCATGTGACGTTCAGTGATGTTATGTGTAGTGACGTTCCATGTGACGTTCAGTGATGTTATGTGTAGTGACGTTCCATGTGACGTTCAGTGATGTTATGTGTAGTGACGTCCCATGTGACGTTCAGTGATGTTATGTGTAGTGACGTTCCATGTGACGTTCAGTGATGTTATGTGTAGTGACGTTCCATGTGACGTTCAGTGGTGTTATGTGTAGTGACATTCCATGTGACGCTCATTGGTGTGCAGTGACGTTCCATGGCATCATTTTGGCATGTACATGACCGACGAAGTACACATTTAAACTATGGTAATTTAAGATTTAATAGGTTGAATGGTATATACAACCCTCATTTTATGGAGATTTGGTCTATAAACTTCGAAAGTTAAAGGGGTTTGACGGGTTTCCTGACCGCTTTACAAATTTAATCAGGAAGTTCGTCAGAAAAGGATATAACCCTTTGGTTTTACAGCGCCCTGCATGTTTAGTGATTGACCCACTTACAGTCAGTCATTACGCTTCACTTTTCACTTGTGCGATGACTGGACTACCTCTTGGAACTCTATGATTGTACCTACTGAAACCCCACATAAGGGAGGTGGGTGCCATTGCGTTGTGGTTTCTATAGGACCCTATATCTCATTTTTGGTTGTCGCAAATGATAAACGATGTATATATCTTCGGAAATTCTTTTATACGGTTTATTCAAGCTGAAATAATTTCCGTTTACAGTGAATATACAAGATCAGCTTATGCCATGGTGCGTCGTCCGCCTTTCTTTCCGACTACTTGTCTCGTGACGACTACTCCTGAAACTAATGGATGGCTTTTCCTGAAACCTTACATACATGTTGCTCATGATGGATTCCCATATATGTCATGGAGTTGTGGGATTGACTCCCATATTTGTCAAATAGTTGCGTGCTTATCTCCCATATCTGCCAAATAGTTGCGTGATTGACTCCCATATTTTTCAATGAGTTTCCGTGATTGCCTCCCATATTTGCCAATGAGTTGCGTGATTTGATTCCTATATATATGTCAATTGAATTGCGTGATTGACTCCCATAGTTGTCAATGAGTTGCGTGATTGACTCCCATATTTGTCAAGGACCTACAAAATGCCAATTTAATTTCACTCACAAATTCTTTTATTTCTTTAAGCCACTGTTTCATATACAGCTTAAGTGAAACATGTAAAAGGAACAAACACGGCATAAAAGCACTGATTTTATTCTTAAACCTTCAATAAAAGTTGATAGACTGTACATACATCATTTTTATTTCATACATGTATTTGGCATTTATAGAAAGTAAAGACACAAATCCTGACATCATTTACTGTCAATAAGTTGTTTCATATGAAAGTTGTATTGGTCTCGAACTCGGGACCCTGGCTCGCTAGTTCCATCCACCTCGGGTAATAAATCAATGTTAAAATAACTGTTTCCGTCTAATAATTTGAGATTTAATACAGACAACCAGGTATCAGTGGGCACATTTTAAGCATACTCTTATTTTAAGTAGCAACATTTTTAAATTCCAATATCCATAGCTGTAGTGTAAGTCAAGATGTTTTGATATACTATCCCAAACTAACAACTTTGTAAATATTTCTATAATAATAATAATAATAATAATAATAAATTATTTATTTAAAGAAGGTTAACACATTATGACATAATATCAGGAAATAAAAATCATATTTTCAATGCGGTCTTCTGTACATAAATTAACAAACATTTTAACAAATGCACTAACAATAAAAGTTAATACTTAATCTTCGACAAACACTCAATTATATTTAAGTATAGACGAAATCGTAATAGTCTTACATAATGTACATATATATCCAAGCAAAACAAAATATTTACTTCAATATCATTCATATCAATGTGCATTTTGCAACAAACATTTTTATAATTATATTTAAATGTGTCGACCAGTATATTGTTCCAAGCGTGTCCACCAAAGTCGCTAAATGTGTCTTCCGTTTATGGAGCAAGATACCGAACTATCTGTACTATTTTTGTTTAATCCATCCATACATTGTAATGTCCATTTATCATCATATATATGTTCGTTACTCAAGCAGTATGTACCCTCTGGACATTATATTCTGTTCTGTGCATATATTAGTCTCTACTGTTTAATAAGCTTTACAGCAGCAGTAATTTGGTCCACAGTGGTTTGGCGACCAAGTACAACCATTGGCGCCGTATCCATACGTTCCGAGATTAACTTTGCCAGCATCCGGATGTGCAGGTAAGGGATTCGCAAGAAGGATTGGATGCCTTTTCATTATATGTAATGCATCGAAACAGGCGACCCTGAATAAGAATAGAACGATATAATGAGTAGTTATGGTTTCCAGGTTTGATCTATGGCATTAAGCTTATATATGTGACCCAGGTTACTTATATGTGTATTGTGTTATCATTGTTATGTATGGATGTACAGAGTGTACATATCTTTTGTGCTATACCTGTACCTGTCATATTTACCTGTGTACTGTATCGTCATGTGATTGTCATTTGTATGTCATGTGATGTTGATGTACTCTAAATATTTGTCTGAGTGTTTCCATGTAGTATCCGTGTTGTATGTTAGCTTTTCATGTAAGTTGGGGATCCATCAACCTGCACGGATAAGTATGCACGTCACTATCGCATTTCCGCCAATAGAACTAACCAGCCTATCAGATCTCTTTATCCATCTTTCATTCATTCTCTCCCTATGTCTTGCTGGGTGCGGTTCTAACACAGACCCTGAGATCGTAATGTTCATAGACGAGTATGGTATAAACTGTTACATTTATACAGATGCGTATTAAGAGATATATACAACTTTATTATTCTGGTAAGGCTATATTTGTATGTTTTTATTTTATTGTTGTAGCCACTTTCGTACTCGTTCATATATTCGGTATGAAGCCTGATTTCCACATATATTAAAATGATGAAACTATTGACGCAGTACTTATTCTCTACCACCCGGTCTACATATATAACAAAAGTTACTTGAGAGAGAGAGAGAGAGAGAGAGAGATAGAGAGAGAGTGTGTGTGTGTGTGTGTGTGTGTGTGTGTGTGATAACTGTAATCACGTACCGTGATTTTTCATTAGCGATACTCGTAAGGATGGCTGTTTTTGCACTAGCACACATATCTTTACAGGTAGGTGCGATTCCTTCACAGTTCCTCCTTAGAGCGAACACAAAACCGGGTGTAGACGCTGCACAATAAGACTGGGCAATCTCATCAAAATAGCTGTAACTCAGACTGTACGTATCTACGCTCTTCGAATATCGAAAATGCACTGAAATATAAAAGGGTAAGCTTATAAGCGATTTTAAATAGTATAACGAGGTTTGCTTAGAAATACGGGTAGTGGATACTCGCTATTATTGGTATTGATATTGATAAAATCAATAGAATATAAGCACCATTAGGTAAGTGTATTATGTGTGCCTTGTGTCAGCATATGTATCAATAACAAAGAAACCCTTCATATATAATCTAGTAAAAATGCATTGCTCTGGTCTTCATCTGATTTTACCTGAAGTTCAGTTAACAGTTACCCTGCCACCTATAATATCATAATGCTGTACCTTTCTCCTAATGAAAATCAATCAGAAAATACTTAGTACTAAGAAAGAAATGGACAATTGGACGTGGGTACCCTGAAATTCAACTGACGGGATAGAATACACTTTTACAGTACCTTACTTTCACTTTTCAATATTTTCAGATCAAAGATAACAATTTTCTTTCCTTACATGTCAAATGACTTTTTCAAACAAAAGAATGACAAACCTAGCATGACACGAGTTATTACCAGAAGAACACTACTGGTATTATTTTAACGAGGACTATAAATGGCAACATTTTGCGGCGTAATAGACCTGTACAACTAACTACGGTAAGGATTACGGTAAGGATTACGATAAGGAATACCGACTAAAACAGAGGGGTTTTCTCAACAGGCAATACGCTTTGAATGCTCGACGAAGCGTGTGCGCATCACTATATATAGGCCAATGAAAGTTATTATTGACCATGCATGAACTTGTAGGGAAAAGTGGGTGGTCTGCCATTACTACAAAAAAATCGACCGTCATATATAGCCTAAAATGTGCTGACAATGACGTACAACACAATTCAACCAAACAACCAACCATCATTATTTTAGAATTTATTAAACTAGTTGGCATACATGATATGATGAGATGGTTTGTAGAGCAATATATCATTTTTACAAACGACCATTCGCCATGCTTCCTTTTCTAAGCCTCACCTCATAAAGTTGATATTCCCTTCATACCATCTTTGCAAACTGGTTTAATTAATTCAATATTTTTTTGCATTTTCTTGATACTTTCCTTTGAAACAATATAGCGCTTAAACTCGAATATACTTCTTTTTTTCAAGTAGGATATACTATTTACGCTCGGCTGCGCACGCATAGAAAGTGGCTATTCCGCTTCAAAGAGGTGAACGGACTGCACGCACTGCATGCAGGTACTGCGCTTGCATCCGGTGTGTCTTAAGGTATGAAACGACTAATTATTTTCCCCATAGACACCAATGTTAAAGTGTCACATATAAATGATTTGCTTCAAATTCAACTTAAGTATGGATAATGCAGCAGTGTAATGTTCATATAGAAAACTAATTTTCCACTTGAAATATCACCAGAAAAGGTGGGATCACAAAAACAGAGAATGAAGCTATTAACCTTATTCAACACAGTTTGATATCATGGTCAGTTAAGTGTTTAGCGTACGCATGGTACTTGAGAATATCTCTAATTATCTCCCTTAGTAGTAATTTCTCAATTTACTGTAAAGGTATAAAAGTTTTCCCCATAGACACCAATGCTATTAATGATTTGCTGCATATGGATAATGCAGCAGTGTAATGCTCATATAGAAAACTAATTTTCCACTTGAAAAATCACCAGCAAAGGTGGGGTCACAAGACATGTAAGAAAGTTCTTGTTTGTTTACTAAACAGGTCAAGCTGTTTTCATTTATTGACTGTTTTCATTGCTCACAACGTGTAAGCATAGAGTCGAAATTTCGAAAATGTTCATCAGTGATCCAGTTAAACTTATTAATACGCTTCTTATACATACAACCACAAAATCGAATAGAAATGGGCAGTTTCCCCCTACTTGTAATGCCCATTTCATCACAAAAGGAGGGATTACTTTTTATTATAGGAACTACATTCGACTACACCTCGGAGGCTTACATGACTACACCTCGGAGGCTTACATGATTAATGGTGGTAAACATTAACAGAGATAATGGATATTTCACTGCATAAAAAGACACTGACAGTAGTGGTTTCTCTTTTCCTTTTTGTTATCATTAGAATTGTTGCTGATACTATTATAGCGACGGGAAAATGATGTAAGTACAAGAATGAATTCCCTCTTCCTTTCGCTCTTTATTCGGTTTTGCTAATATTAAATGGAAAACCCCGCGACAGCGTGTTTTTTCCGGCGTTTATGTTCTTTTAAACCCCGGTAATTAATGGCAAATTTACCATAAAGCACTAACGCGATTCATGGATTACGCCATTTACTACCGACGTTTAAAACCGCATAAACGCCGAAAAAAATGCGAAAAAAATCCTTAATAAATGAGCACTCATGTATTACATACATTGTAAAAGAAAAACCTAACCTTCAATAGTGACGGCCTCATCATTGATGTTAGAGTTAACTGATACATTTGATTGTTCTAGTGTGCATTCAAGGCGATAAGTGCACGCGCTGCACGATTAGTTTTTCAAAACCCCACAGGGTTTTGTATTAAAAGTCAGATATTGAAATTAAAGGTAGTACAATTTGAGTTTTCAGTACTACCACAGGTTTAAATACATTTATTGGTGCAAAATAATCAATAGCTAATATGTAAAGCAATTTATTTGCATTATTCAAATGTGTAAACAGTTTAAAAAATCTAACATAATGCCGTGACTTAAACAAAAAGCAAAATTGCCGTTTGACTCTTTAAATGTATCCTGGTGCGTAACCTAGGATAGAACAAATTGCTGTCCCGCAATGAATATTCTTGTAAATAATAGATAGTTTTAGTTTCATTCATTATATTTAGACAATCTTAAATAGGAAATATCAATATTTTTCCACACCACAAAAAAAACACATTAAGAATTGACACTTTATCACTTGACAATTCCAGGTCCCAGTGGGATTCGAACCGCAGGAGTGAGAGGCGAGACAGTTTTAGACGCAGCGTCTTCACTATCCCGGCTACGGCGGCAATTTTAGGGTAAGACATACGGGATAAAAGTGTATTTATCATGTACTAAGACGGATTCAGGGATAAGGCGGACCCAGCACCCCCACCCTCTAAAATCCCACAGGTATAACCTATGCATGCCGGATTGCCTGGGGCGCGCGCCATTTCTACTGTTAGTCATCATTGGATTTAACATAAAACTATTCTGGAAAAATACAATAGAATTCACTAAAGGTCATGTAGAAAAACATTTTATTTCGAAGGATCGTCCGCTACCCCCGCCTCCGCCCCTCCCACACACAAATACTCCAACCAAAATCTTGGATCTGCATCTGATGTGTACCCTCCTCTGAAACGTTTTTAGTGATCAATTATTCAAGCAAGCCCCTTTAAAACTCCACCCGAGTCTGGGAGGTTGTATCGAAGACTGTATTAAGAAACAATAGGTTGATGCATATGACGTATATTATATTATGTATATATATATTAACAGAAATAGAAATCTACAGAAATATAAATAACATGTATTTTTTAAACTGATTTTTTATTGATTTTTTTCTACACAAACCCCTGTGAACCTACTAAAACCCAGGTTATTATACAACTTGAGATCAGCCCTCAACATTTTCTCGAGCTTAGAATTTAGTCTGAAGTCATAGTCGTTATCGTAGTAAGTTGTACAGGTCTAATATTTGGACTCTTATAATCTAGTGTATACACTTTCTGCAAGCAAGTTGAGGATTATGAGTTCGAATCTCGAACCTGACAGAGACACAACAAAGATAACAATATTATCTAAATTTTAAATTTAAATTACTGTATATAGACCTGAACCATGACTGCACTTTTCAATATTATACCTTCCTTGAATAAGAGATGATGTGTTAAAATCGAATTAGGTGTTATAGACTAAAATGATGTAGTGACAAAACGAACAAGAGGCCCAAGTTGGCCAGTAGTCGCTCTACTGTTATAATGTGGTTCAAAAACATGATAGAGGCCTACCAAAGAAACATCTACATAATATTTCATTAGAATAATATAAATAGTTTCAGAGAAGTTATTTGAAAGTTACAAGAATATTATATTAAGCTAGTTTCAGTCATGGTAAGCCATCTTGAATGCAGGCAGGCAGGCACAAAAAGCGACGATGTCATTTTTAACCTTTTTCCTATATAACTCTAAATGTATGTAAACTTTAAGTGGCTGAGGCGGACATTTCGAATACTTGACGACAACAACAAACACACTCTTGATAGAGATCAATACATGTATATGATATTTCAGTTAAATAGAATACATGGTTTTGGAGAAGATGTTGTTTGAAATTTCCTTAAATTTGACCTAGTTTTAGCTACAGTGGTCATCTTGGATGACTTACGGATTTGAAATACACAAATCTGAGAGAGTCTATCAAAAATATCATTGTGATTAGGTTTCATCAACATTCTTCAAGCGGTTTCAGAGAAGATGTCAATTTTAGCATTTTTCTATGTAAACTTTGGGTCGCCGTGGCGGCCATTTTATTTTTATTATTTGACGACAATGAAAAGCAGAAACTTGATAGAGCTTACCCAAGGAATATGTATGTGATATGGCACTAGAATGAAATGTGTTTTCGGTGGAGATTGTTTTTTGAAATTTCCTTAAATTAAAAAACAAATCTAAAAGGGACCCTCCTAAGTAACATTGTAATAAAGTTTCATCAAAATCTTTCAAGCGGTTTTAGAGGATTTTATAAAATTGTTTACAGACATACATACGGATAGACAGACAAACGGAAAGAGGGGTGACGGACGAAAAGTGATCGGATAAGCACGTCTGGCCTTTGGCTAGTAGAGCTAAAAATTACTACCAAAATTATTCAAACGCCAGTTTAGTTACCAAGGGCGTAACTACCTATACGCACACCACGCAAGTACGTATACATTTTTGCCCAGTTTTGAAAAACAAAAGAAGAAGAAAGATCTAGATCTAGATCAATATCAGTCTTTTCTTTATGCTAAATAAATAAATATTGATGTTTACATTAGATATATAAGAAATATTAATCAGAGACGTGGCAGCTTTACATGTGCAGACCACACAAAAGACGCATTTTCATTGTTTATTGTTTAAACATATTTATTTTACATCGATTGCGAAACAAGTTATTGCAACTTAGATTAATCACTCTCGATGGCTTCCTGGGTAGAACCAGTACTAAGCAATGTGGATTAATTATCTTGCTCAAGGATAAATAACGTGGTCGCGACGGAGGATCGAACCCACGACCTCTCGATCAGGAGTTCGGCGCTCTACCACTGGACCACGCACTCCACATGCATTTTCATGATGTCGCGGGAAGATTATGTCTTAAAAATGTCTTCGGCGGGAAAGATTCCGCCACGGAAAACATCGAATGATCATGTGACTGCAAAATATGTTTGCCACATAACGCATTTCTATATTTACTATCATAGTAACACGTGTGGATAGGAAAATGAAAACTCGTGCGACGACTGTAGGAATCGGATAGTTATAAACAATAAACTACACTCGAATTGGGGGGCATGAGTTATAAAACCAATATGCCCAATGCTTATCGAGATAGGTGCTTTTTCGACCAATAGACCGTTCATACAATTATTTTTTACTCTAAAATTGATGACTCACTAAGGAAAAGCGTCCCATTCCCTGAAATATTAGCCAATACATTATTTTAAGCTTAAAGTTTTATTTGCTTGTTTTGGTGAATATTTTCTTCAGTTTCACGTTCGATAAACTAAGACGAACATGTTAGAAATATGACATACACCCGCGAACGTGAAGTGTTTACACTGTGTAAGCATGCGATATCTCGAAGTTCGTAAATAAATACAAAATACAAAATGACAACAGACTGCGTCATCCAGATAACTTATCAATTTTATCGTTTCAATGTAATAAATATATTTTATCGTTATCATCTACAAATAATATCTCAAACCTTGTCTTTAAGGTTTACGTAAACAGTTAACAATAAACCCAAATGAATATGATGAAACCAAACATAATGTATACCGCTACTGTACAATGTGACGTCAATACACAAGTTATCCGGACACCCGTTTTTCCGAACAAACTAATTATTCAGTTCCATGAACGTCCGGATAAGCTGGAGTCTACCGTAGTATCCAAACTGTAGACAGTGCAGTTACAGAGAAGAAGTCTTTTAACGTTTTTCCAATGTAAAACATGAGACCCCGTGGTGGATTTAATAATGACCACATAATCATGCGTCGTACTACAGTTGTAAAGTACTATAATTCATTTTAGATGATAATACATGCCCATTCCTGATCAGAATCCTGTGCCCCATGGTTTCGGAGAAAATATTACATTTCGTGTTTCTTTTTTTAAACTGATACCGCCCCTGGCGGAATCAATTTTGACCCCAGGGTCAAGACTTTTACAAGAACCGTATGTAAGGATGCTTCCACACCACCTTTGGTGAAATACGACATGCGGGTTAAGAGACGTTGTTTAATCTATTGTTGACGGATCGAAAGACGGACGACGGGTACAATGTGATCTAAAGACATATGCATGAGGACATTTAATATCTTGTGAACCGCAATTGAACACATAAGAACACCGAAGAAAAAACAAGAAATATCACTGTAAGTGATAAATGCCCCTGAAGTGTCCTTTGACCTCTAAGTATGACCTTGACCTCGGAGCCATGGACCTGGATTTTGTGCAAGACAAATAATTTGGTTGTGGTGAGCAATTGTGCAAAGTTATTTGAAAATCCGTCCAGGCATGCACAAGTTATTGACCGGAAACGATTTAACCTTTGACGTATAAGTGTGACCTTGACCTTGGGGCCACACACCTGGATTGTGTCGTCTTGTTGTGGTGAGCCCAAAGTCATTTGAAAATCCGTCCATGAATGCAAGAGTTATTGACCGCACACAATTTGACTTTTGACCTCCAAGTTTGACCTTGACCTTGAAGACCCGGGTTTTGCGCGCGACATATTGTCTTGTTATGATGATCAGTTGTGCCAAGTTATTTAAAAATCTCTGCAGTGATTGTGACGTTACGGTCCGGATACGAAATTGCGTACCTATAAAGTGTAACCTTGACCTTTGAGTTACGGATCTGGGTTTTGCGTGCAACTCATCATCTTGTTATGGTGATCACTTGTGCCAAGTTATTTAAAAATCCCTGCAGGGGTTGTGACTTTACGGTCCGGAAACGAGCTTACGTACCTGTTTTTGACATATGAACTTCAAGTGTGACCTTGACCTTTGAGGTACGGACCTGGGTTTTACGCGCGACACATCGTCTTGTTATTGTGATCACTTGTGCCAAGTTATTTAAAAATCCCTGCAGTGGTTGTGACGCTACAGTGCGGACACGAAATTGCGTACCTGTTTTTGATCTATGAACTTCAAGTGTGACCTTGACCTTTGAGGTACGGACCTGGGTTTTGCGCGCGACACATCGTTTTGTTATGCTGATCACTTGTGCCAAGTAATTAAAAAATCCATGAAGAGGTTTTGAAGGTATAGTCCGGACACGAAAGCGGAATGACGGACAGACGGTGCGATTACTATATGTCCCCGAACATTTTTCGGCGGCATAAAAAATAGCGACATTTTTTTTTTGACATTTTTACAAATAGTTTAGCTCCAATTAACTTTAAAACTGAGTGCAAAAAAATACAGGATCCGAACGTGTTTATAGAATGTGTTAAATTGCGCAATCTTATACCATTGATTAAAAAAAGTTCAAGGGTTGCATACCAATAACCCCCTAGCACGAATCGCGTATTTGGCGCTCAGCTATTTTGTGTGTGAGTACTACCTAATTCTGGCTACGCCCTTGAGTTGTGCAACTCTTCATGCTGTCAGAACGATCAACACCAATGAGATTGTATCTCACTAAACACTTGATTAAAATAGTCCAGTCCCGCATTACGTTTCTTGAACATTTTCTAACGAGTGGCACAAAATAGTATACACTTAATTTAAAACTGGGAAGAAAACAAGATATATAATGAATTTTAGGCATTCCAGCACCATGGATACTCAAGTTAATATAGTTCTGCGTTTATCCATTAACAAAGCAATGCGCACAATAAATACAGAGGCAAGAATGGTAATTCAGGGTAGAATTAATAAACCGGTGCTGAATATTTGTATTTTATTCATATCCATTGTGTTAAATTTAGTGCGCGGTTGAATTGCAAGTATAATGTACATTTTAGTTAGAGCCGTATATTTATATGCTTTTATCTTATTGTTGCAGGCCCCTTTCGTACTCTTTTATATATTCGGTATGAAGCCTGATGTCCACATATATTAAAATGATTGAACTATTGACGTAGTACTTATTCTCTACCACCCGGTCTATAAATGGCTCCCAGACGGATTTTGTCGGTGCCGGCGTCGGGACGATGGAAAGAGAGAGGGCCAGCATTTTAAAAGTGTCAGAGATATGGCAGGGAATCCCCGAAGAGCAGAAACCATGCTGTGTATGTTTTGGCGAACGAGACGTCGGTCCAGTATTGTATGTACGCGTTAGGTTTTCCCGAGAGGGAAGGATGAAGGAATCGGCCATTCGAAGTGATTTTTTTTAATGTTTTGTGTGATTTGTTTATAGTGCGCACTTCGCGAATGTTTATTTTCATAAAATGGAGCGATTTTGACAGTTGGCGGGAAGTGACCTTGCGTATGGATCCAGGAAATAGTTGTGTACAGTACGGCTGTACTCAGGAACAATTTGTGTGGACAATTTGTGTGATTTTGGCTCAGTGATGTGTTAATATATTGTGTTTATTTTATATGGATTTGGACTAGTGGATAGTACCGTAGGTTAAATTAGTATTACAATTATATGCCATTGCATCTATTTATCATTAGAATACTGTTTGTGTGTACAATAAGTCTAAGCTAAATTTATAATTGTGCAGATGTCACGTGGTTATTGAAATATTCAGTAAATAGCATCCTTTTCAACATGTTCATATCCGTTTTTGATTGCATTTTGATATATATGCCATTCGGAAGTGAATCCTTTAAAGTTTCCTAGTGCGTTATTTACAGTATTTCAAATCGATGTGTTAGTATAGCGACAAGTGTAATTCAGTTTCCACGGTCTGTTTACACGCCCGAGATCACTACTTTGCCACTGACCGTTCCAAGGCGGTAGCCCTATTGTCAACCCTTTTGTGTTTGTGATGTCGTTTGCATTTATTATTGCTTTTGCCTTCTTGTTTGTCTGTTTGCGTGTTTGTTTCTGTGTTTTGTGGTTGACTGTCCTCCTTCAATGCTACTTTCCCTGTCCGATCTTTTTATATTTCTTTTTAATGTTCACCGTCAGGTATACTGTAGTGTAGCTTTAGTTGATAAATTGTTTACATGGATGAATCGTATAATAATGGGGAAGACACGTGAACAGTTTGATGAGTCAGATAAGTGTTGTTGTGAAATATAATAAGTTAAAAGGTGTTCATATAATTTATAAGGTATTTGGTTATTTATAAGTTTTGTTATTGACTGGTTAAACATGACCTAGATAAATCATAGTTTATACTAGTGTTTAACATTTAAGTGTATATTTATGTATAGAGACTGCTTTACTATGGCAGAGTTATAAAGAAATATAAAAAGATCGGACAGGTAGTAGAAGGTTTAGTGAATGTTCACTGAAACAGCACACAAGTCTGTATATCCAGTGAAATTAAGGCTTCTTTACCTGACTTCATCACTGAAAATCACCCTATGAGCTTTTGCATTGCACAAATCACCTGCACTTTAGTTAGCAACACCAGATCCAAGAACCAAGAAAGGTATGTGTATGTGAGAAATTGTTGTTTTGTTTATGTTCGTTCTATAATCTATGTTCGTGTTATAATTTTGTTTGGTTTTTGTATCTTGCTTGCTTGCTTGCGTCTTACTTAGTAATTTAGATAAATATATAATTTCATTGAAATTGTTTCTGTGGTAATATATTCTTGTGCTGAATATTTAATTTCAGGACTGATTTAGCCATTTATTTAGACCCATCGGTATATTAGTAGTTATCGGTATTACGAATATAGTGCCAATTTAATTTCAGGAGAATGGATTGGCGATGATTTGTAAAAATAATTAATAGGATTATTATTTTTCAGAGAGGTGAACTAATTTAATTGCATAATATTGTTTATTACATAGTATTTTTCTGACAGGATAGTGTTATTGTTTACGACATAGCAATTTTGTTCACAGCAGGTGGTTTATTTACATAACATTAAAATGATGAAACTATTGACGTGAGCTTATTTTCTACGACCCGGTCTATAATTTCAGATGAAACTGTTGACGTAGAACTTATTTTCTACCACCGGTCTACATAAGTAACATATAATTTCAGAGGAAACTGTTGACCTAGTACTTATTCTCTACCATCCAGTCTACATAAGCAACATTACATAAATAACATATAATTTCCGGTGAAACTTTTGACGTAGCACTTATTTCCTACCAACTGGTCTACATAGGTAACATACAATTTCAGAGGAAACTATTGACGTAGTACTTATTCTCTACCATCCGGTCTACATAAGAAACATATAATTTCAGAGGAAACTATTGACGTAGTACTTATTCTCTACCACCCGGTCTACATAAGTAACATATAATTTCAGATGAAACTATTGACTTAGTACTTATTCTCTACCACCCGGGCTACATAAGTAACATATAATTTCAGATGACACTATTGACTTAGTACTTATACTCTACCACCCGGGCTACATAAGTAACATATAATTTCAGATGACACTATTGACTTAGTACTTATTCTCTACCACCCGATCTACATAAGTAACATATAATTTCAGATGAAACTATTGACTTAGTACTTATTCTCTACCACCCGGGCTACATAAGTAACATATAATTTCAGATGACACTATTGACTTAGTACTTATTCTCTACCACCCGGTCTACATAAGAAACATATAATTTCAGATGAAACTATTGACGTAGTATTTATTCTCTACCACCCGGTCTACATAAGTAACATATAATTTCAGATGAATCTGTTGACGTAGTACTTATTCTCTACCATCCGGTCTACATCACTAACATATTATTTCAGATGAATCTGTTGACGTAGTACTTATTCTCTACCATCCGGTCTACATAACTAACATATAATTTCAGAAGAATCTAGTGACGTAGTACTTATTTTCTACCGCCCGGTCTACATAAGTAAAATATAATTTCAGATGAAACTATTGACGTAGTACTTATTCTCTACCACACGGACTACATAAGTAACATATAATTTCAGATGAAACTGTTGACGTAGTACTTATTCTCTACCACCCGGTCGACATAAGTAACATATAATTTCAGCTGAAACTATTGATGTAGTACTTATTCTCTACCACCCGATCTACATAAGTAACATATATTTTCAGATGAAACTATTGATTTAGTACTTATTCTCTCCCACCCGATCTACATATGTAACATATAATTTCAGAGGAAACTGTTGACGTAGTACTTATTCTCTACCACCCGATCTACATAAGTAACATATAATTTCAGAGGAAACTGTTGACGTAGTACTTATTCTCTACCGCCCGATCTACATAAGTAACATATAATTTCAGAGGAAACTGTTGACGTAGTACTTATTCTCTACCATCCGATCTACATAAGTAACATATAATTTCAGAGGAAACTGTTGACGTAGTACTTATTCTCTACCATCCGATCTACATAAGTAACATATAATTTCAGAGGAAACTGTTGACGTAGTACTTATTCTCTACCACCCGATCTACATAAGTAACATATAATTTCAGAGGAAACTGTTGACGTAGTACTTAATCTCTACCACCCGATCTACATAAGGAACATAACATAAGAAACATATAATTCCAGAGGAAACTGTTGACTTATAACTTATTCTCTACCACCCGGTCTACATAAGTAACATATAATTTCAGATGAAACTATTGACGTAGTACTTATTCTCTATCATCCGGTCTACATAAGTAACATATAATATCAGATGAAACTGTTAACGAAGCACTTATTTCCTACCACCTGGAGCCAGTTGTTCAAAGAAATGTTAAATTTAACACTACGTTAAGGTAACGGGCCGTTAAATTCTTAAGAGAGCGTAAGATAACGCTACGTTAAAAATGTGTTGTTCAGTTTGCTTTAACGCTGGAATTAAATACGCTGGTGTTAAAAATTAATTCTAGCGTTAAGCAATAATTTTACAAGTTAACGCCAGTGTTAAGTTTTAACGCTAGTGTTAACATTGTGTTACTATGTATTTCCCAGAATGCACTTCTCTTACTCACTACCTCCAGAGTAAATAAAATGGCAGACTACAGTCTTAATTCAGTAATTTTGAACAAAAAAAGGAAGAGAAATCCTAATTTTAGTAGGGATGAGGTGCTTAAATTAGAAGAAATTGTGACAGAGGAAGAAAACCTTAAATTGTTACCGCTAAGTTCAGTTCTGTTACAAGTAACAAAATGAAAAATGACCTATGGGAGGAAATTGCTAGTGAGGTCAGTGCACTGGGGGTTTGTGCCAGGACTGCCACTGATTGCTCCAACAAATGGCAGAACCTTAAGAGAGAGGCCAAGGAGGCCATGACAGAAGAAAAGTTGGAGCAGAGAATGACTGGTGGAGGTCCTAAGAAAGTTTGCCTGAGTCAACAACAAACTAGGATCGTGAATGTTATGGGAGGAACCGCCTCATTTTCCGGAATTACAGGAGATCTAGACAGTGATGAGATAGGTAAGCCGCAATTTTATTTTAGTTTGAATATTTAATTTGATGGAGATTACCTGCATTTTCCCTTTTTTTATTTAAAATTAATTCCAAAAATGAGTAAGATTATAACATATGTTGTTAATGCACTTATATATGATGTTCTCTCATCTTTTAACTGCACAGATTTGCGCAAATAAACAATATTTAGAAGTCGTCTGCCGTCGACCGAGCAAGTGTTTCTATTTATAGTAACAAGGAATCCCTCTCTAATACAAACACATGTTTATGTAAAAATCATTCTTCTGCTTTTGTCGCAGTCAATAAAATGTGAGAAACTTACCTATGTACAGTACATGGTTTCCCCAAACAAGCAACTTTTCCCACTACATTTGTGGTGAACTTATCCATAACGAATATCCGCAAAACAAACTTCATTCATAACATTTTGCCATGTCGCTTAAATCATTTACAAAAGTTGAGGCAAGTTTGAATTAATCTTTACAAATACTCGAGTATTTCACGAAGAGTTATGTTGAAAAATGCAATAGCAAGAGGCATAATCTGAGTCAGCAATCAAACTCGACCAAAAAAGTAAAGTATTGGTTCTGTGTGTCAATTTAAAGGGACACATGACGATCTTAACTAGGCATAACTTTGAGACGTTTTTAGAACTTGTTGCAGATTATGATTAAAGAAAAAATCACAAACAATCAGTAAATTGCACAACAACGTTTTCAAATCCGAAATAACTAAAGTCCATGAAATAATGAGTTTTGTTCTTAAGGGGTTATTGTTCACTTTCCTATAATCCCATTGAGATTGCATTTTAGGAAAAGAAAAAAAAAAGAGAAGGGTTTAGCATGGAACACTGGTGTCGCCTGCCGTTTGCTTTCATGTTATCACGAATAATATAACTATACAGTTTGAATTCTATGATTTAAATCGTATGGATATATTTTAATCGTGAGGATATATTTTAAATCTTAAGGATATACTTTAAATCAAGAGGATTTATTTAAATGGTGCCAGTTTATTTGAATCATGTCAATTTATTTAAATATTGTGCAGTCCATTATGTTAAATATTGAAAAAATCACATGTTTTTTAGCTAAATAATTTTGTTACACACGGCACCCTACATAGAACAAGTTGGAATATGTTGTCACTACATGTATTCATTTTGAACAAAAATGTCTAAAATAAATATGATCTTAGCATCATAAATGGGGTGTCGAGATGAATATTATACAAAATTCATACTGTAAATTAAACTTCTAAGCCCTATCGTACAAATCTGACAAAGCAATACAATAAAAAATCCTATCATGACTTGTGTAAAAAGCAAATCCTCATGTACATGGACATGTCAAGTGTTGTCTCTTACTCTCTTTCCACATTACTCCCATTTTATGGAGATGTCGACCGCTGTCATTTCTGCATTACTCCCATGTTCATGGAGATGTCGAGCGCTGTAATTTCTGCATTACTTCCATTTCATGGAGATGTCGAGCGCTGTCATTTCTGCATTACTCCCATGTTCATGGAGATGTCGAGCGCTGTCATTTCTGCATTTCTCCCATGTTCATGGAGATGTCGACCGCTGTCATTCCTGCATTACTCCCATGTTCATGAAAATGTCGAGCGCCGTCATTTCTGCCTTACTCCCATGTTCATGAAAATGTCGAGCGCCGTCCTTTCAGGATACAACAGAATGGTTGATACACTATTTGTATGGCAAGAATTATATCCAAACATACACTGCTGTTCGCGCAATAGTGAGTTGTGTAAAAACATGTATTTGTAATTTATACATTTTGCTAATTCATTTAAATATCCGCTAAATATTGAAATTGATATAAAAAAAGCCGATATATATCAAATATTTACTTACGCATCACAAGTGACGCCACCAAAATTAGTCCAGTTGAAATCTTCATTGTTAAACAGTGTTTCCTTTTTTTGTCTTTTAAAAAAAATCACTTAATTTAATTACTTTAACTTTGCGATTATTATTTTCGACTATTCGCTGGAGTGCTGAGAATTGCAATTGTATGCACTAACTCCATCGATCAGACTTTATAGATGCGCCTCGGATCTAATAACCCGGATCTACTAAACACTCATTCTTACGCAACAACAATAATAGGCGCTTTCTGATTGGATAAGAGGAAATCTGAGACCTATCACGACGCCGTGTAATCTCAGATCGTAAAACCATCAATATACCTACTCAGATTGACTTTTCATCCTAGTTATCTCCTAATTTAAAACAACAATCCTTCCACCAACTGCGATGCGATCTTTTACCGCCCATTGATCACTTTCGCGTCCTGTCCAACATCCTGTTTATGTTTTACCACAAAATGAAAACGTACATAATATCTCTTCCTATCATGAAATCAGCGCCCAATACGTTACGGTTATAAACATGCATGTAAACAACACACAATAAAACTGTGATAAGCTACTGGGAAAGGTTGTTGATGTGACAATATCAGAAGGGGCGCAGCTGAATCATTTCACGTGCCTGAACCGCAAATAATTTGGGTTAGAGGCAACGTAGTTCCCATTTTGCGAGCACGTGCAGATGCGCGGATTTTATAGTGCTCTTTTGAAAAAACCTAGTTTAAAGCTTAGACTAGATGACAGGGAAAACAAATCATATCCGAGGTAAATTATTATGTCGGAGATTCACCAAACAATCGTGTTGACAGTTTAGTCGAAAATCGCGGTACAACTGCGAAGATAAAAAAAAATAAGTGTTTGTCTTCTTCGAAATTGCCAATGTTTCAAAACGGTCACAGAAATTGTATATTCTTAAATATTGCTGAAATTGTCGAAGATCATTACCAGTACTACCTTTTCTGAATATACATTTTTCGTGACCGTTTTGAAAGTAGGTACCTTCATTTCACTCTTTCAGAGGCTATTCAAAATAGCGCCGACACAGAAAAACACCCAGCCTAGGGCCAGTCAGCCGCATGCCGCAAACCCCACTTCTCCCTGGACAAATTATCATATCATAATGTCACACACAGTCACTGTAACTAAATTGTGAATTGAACTGAACGATGTGCTAAAATTGCTCACACAGGTCAAATTATGCTGAGTGTGTATACACACATAGATAGATCCGGCCTGATAGATCGATGGATTATTTGTACAAGCGTGGAATTAAAGGGTTAGGTCGAAACGGTGTTACAATCATGATCGTATATAATTCCAATTTTTGCATGAGCGTGTAATTTACAAACTACAACCAAATAGATCTATGTCGGAGAATTAAAATTGAAAAGTGTAACACACCAAGCAAATCAGCCAAATGGGTCATGGCATGGATTGTCTGTATGCTATGTAAGTAAATACACCTTTAATTACTGTAGGACAAGTGTTTAACGTTGAAACATATAACATAGTGGTGGTTCATATATATTAACTTAGATCTGATCATTTTTTAGAACACATGAGTGATGAATGATTGATGAAAATGTAAGCCTTTAGGGGCGTAGCTTGGCTGAATATGATGTGTAGGCTGAGTTGTAGGAGGGTCTGGTCGCATGCTCCCCCGGAAAAAATATTTTCAGCTAGACTCTCGGAGGTGCGTTTTGGCGTATATTTCGTACCGGTGAATATGTCTATAAGAGCATCAATATCCTTACTTTTTACCGTAAAAATAAAAAAATCTTATAACAAAAAATAATCTGTCCCCCTTATCCCCCTAGGCCTCCGATTCTTATTGCATTTTTGGGATTTTTAATTTTTCGATTTCTCAGAAAAAAGGTGTAGGCCGCGGCCTAAACGGCCTATAGGAAGCTACGCCCCTGGGCCCTTGAAATATTTGTTCATGAATGCCACCTGCGACTGTCTGTGACTTACATTTTGGACAGTATAAATCTTCTGGAAAGCACCACATTCAATTCCAGTTGTGTCTGAAGTAAAATATTATGGAAAGCTGGCATTGATAGCATTGAAAAAGTTGGACAGAGTTATTAATATTAAAAACAAATGAAACAATATCATATATGACTGTTGTTTTTTTTCAAGTCTGCTAAGTTAGAGGCACTGTGCAGTGTTACCACAGCCAGACTCAAGTCAAGTTTCCCAGTCTCACAGTTTAACAACATCAAGAGCTTAGTATATAAGCCAGTGTGTAGGTAAGCACAGCTTCAAACAATCTATGAATTTATCAATGTATGTTCTTTGCAAAATATGCGGCATTGTGCACCTGCACTTAGTCTCAGGCTTTTTATACTAAAAATAAAAATGGTGTTTTACAGCACATCGACACATAAATAGGTCATACTGTGCTTAGTATGGATGTAAAATGAGCAAACAAAATAAAAAGGCCCTTGTATTGAAATATTAAACTTAACCAAGACCCTGACAACATAATGTGCTGGCATGGCCCAGCAATAGCACGGTGGCCGATAGCAATCTGGAGTTTCCGGGTTCAAGTCACACATGCACCACTGAGTTTCGTCTGTGTTTTCGGGCAATACACCTTCTCTCAGCCTTGTTTGTTCCTCAGCCTCTTATGTTGGATTGGGATTGAAACTGGGGAGTCTATCCTCCGAGCACGATAAACAACCATAGAAATATATTCATTAGTAAGAGTAAGACAGGTTCTCGAATTTCTATGTGTCTTTTGGGTCCGTTCTCACTAAGGTATACCGGTAATGTGTTGATTAGCAGAAAACGGTTACTTTTAATTTATGGTACATGTAAAAAATGTTCTATAATCACTATTCATTTACATATTTCAATTCTACAACTTGTTAACTATTTAAGTTGAAACGAAATCTGGTTACGGTAAACAAAATATGTATATTTTTTAATTTTCCTATATGCACTTCCCCTCTTTCAAGGGCTGCTTTAAATGACATAATGTGTTGTTGAGCCAACTTAGGCCAGAGTTTTTTTGTTTGTTTCTTCATTTCTTAGACCCTCGGACCTATTTTTTGTTAAAAACATGAATAACAAAAAACAACAACTCAAAACAGGTTTTTTTTAAACACGAAAAACTGCTAAGAAAAGTAACCGGCGATACCCGTATTTTGGTATATGATCATGTTTAAAAATTAAAGTAAAATTAGAATGTCATGTTATTTAGTTTTTTTCTGGTCGATGTTCCCACCATGTTCTGTTCAATTTATATTCTTATTAAAAAAAGGTTCTATAGTCACTTTTTATTCATCTGTTTCAGCTCACCAACTTGTTATCTATTTAAGTTGAAACAAAAATATCATATGTATGGTTTAAACAGAAACTGTATCATTTTTATTTACAGAGCCTGATGTCCTGAGATGCTGGGAAGTAGCTAAAAAATGTTACTGAAGTCACAATATATATGGGAGGATTTTATTGAAACAAGTGTCTAGTCACGTATGTAATAACATTTTACAACCTTAAGAACAGAATCAGAAATACTTAAACGAACAAGAATAGTATAACACGACGGTGTATGTGTAATATGTATAGTAACAGGATCACCAGTCCAGCACAATATCATATCAACATGCATTACTGTCTGTAGATAGAGGTGGATCGATAGCTCAGAATAAGGACTAATACGAAAATATAAATGTGTTTCTGTTAATCTAACCGACCATGCTCAATTTCTTTATTGGATTAAAATGATGTTTTCTGAATTTTATTGGATTATAAAGTTGGTGGAATAACAGATGGCAGGAGGTGCATATTACTGGGTCTACCCTGAAAAGTGGGTGGTCTGCCTCCACCAAAAAACAAAAAACAGATACATGTATATATATTACCCCACATATGTTGAAAATGACTTGCACCATATAAACAATACAGGCTGAGAGGTGTGCATATTAAAGGGACATGCAGCAATCTTCTTTTTTTAAACCCCAATGTGTTATAAATTATAATTTAGATATATGCCAGCGGTTGTAAAGTGAAAATCAATTATTGATTAATCAATCAAGATGCTAATTTTAATGCTTGATAAATATTTAAAAAATACTGTGTGTCCCTTTAATAAATAAAAACAATAATTGTTATAATTTATATTTGGGATGTTTTGATGTAAATATTTGAAATAAAATGTTTTAAATCAAATAAATAATTCACTTCGATATCTGACTTGCTACATATTTTTTACTTAGTCATGAAAGATAATATTTAAGACCTTAATATGTACCTTAAATGTTTATTGTTTACCATAGAATGGTGAGGCGGCATATGGTGTTAGTCATATGTGCGTCTATATCCTTCCACAGTTTTTAACCAATTGTTTCGAAACTTTACATGATGTTTATCTACGATTGCAAGAGGAGCATATCGATTTTGCATTAAAATAAACTTTATTTATAAATATATATTCTTGCATTGTACAATTTTCCACGGATTGTTTTCAGTGCGGTCATTCGTGTCCCATGGACATATTGAGTTATGGAGATGTTCGGTTGCCCTTTTTATATTTGTATACATTCTCATTTTCACCTCTCACCGCTGCGGGTTCAGTTCCCACTGGGAGCTCAACTTGTAGGTGAGAAAGTGTCGATTCTTACGGATTGCAGAAAGTACACAATACTGGTTCTACCCAGGAAATATGGCCTAAAATGTGCTATAATGACATAAAACACCATTCAACTTTAAAAATATAAAGTAAAAAAATGGCCTTCTTTACTTTCCTTCGATGCTATCAGTAATAAGTAGACGACAGTGTTTCTGTCTGATTAAAAAATCATCTTAGGTTTCAACCTACAAATGGTCTATATTTAAACTAATACAAGTAAGATCCCCTCAAACCCTTTTAAGTGTGGGTGATATATTCCACGGTTGATTCATGATACTAACATGGGACAGCTACATTACATATGACAGTGCTGGGTGCAGTTGCGGATGAATATAATTAAATGTTGTTTAACGGCTCATCAACACAGTACAGGTTATTTAGAGCCACCCCAGAGAGAGGGGAAGGATACATAGGAATCCGGGAACCGTGCCCTAATCTAATTATCGAATAGATTCCCATGGTTCTTTAACATTCTCGGATGATAGACCTATATACGGGACGGCCCGGTTAAATTCCCATCCGTCGGACGAGGCTAAGGGAAAGTGTCTTGCCCAAGAACGCAACGACAAAACTCAGTGGCACCACATCCGGTTACAAATCTGCTACGCTACTGACTGCGCGAAGTTGCGGATGACAATTAGACACTGGACAGTCTAGTCAAAAACACAGCAACAAATATATTATCTGAATATGTTTAAAAATGTATGCTTGCAAGAGCTTTCAAAACAGACTTTCATGATTTTAGTTGGCGTAGGGGTGGAAAGGGGATGGGGCGCATCCTTTTGAATCTCAGCTCAGATGCCCTCCCCCCACCCCCTCCTTCTCTCTACCCCAAATCCCATCTTGAACAGTAGCGATTGTTACGTATACTTTTCCCATATGAGAAGGTGCCCAATACTACCCGCTCCATCGAATACGCGCCTGCAGTTCTTGCGAGGACTGTCGAGTCAAAATTACAGTTGAGTCAAACAACTCGTATTTTCGTGTACCTTTGATAAAGAAATAACATGCTTTTCGTGACATGCAGCAAAATTCATGTAGTATGTGAGCTAAAACAACAATTCAAGTATCTCCTCGTATCTTATTTAACAAAAAACACACGATTGTTGTCATTTAAAACGTATTCTAAAAATGGCATCTTTTAGAGCTATCGCCCCTCGCTTCGACATTTTTCAAGGCGGGTCTGCATTTATCATGCAGTAAAAGCTTCTTAAAAAAGTCATTACAGCCGAAAATCACGAAACTTAAAGCGGAAATGAAATTTCATCATCAAAAATTGTCACAATCTTCCAAATTATGTGTTTTAAAAAATCCATAATGGCGGATATTTAATTTTTTTGTTGACGTTGCCGAAAGATGACGTACTACTTTCGTTGCCATGCGTTACCAAATATTTAATAGATGTAGGAAAATATCAAGGCTGCTCCCCTACTGTATATAAAGAAACAGTGTGGACAGTTATTCATTGACAAGTGTGAAGACTATAAATAATTGTTTAATGTTTTATTAATGAGAAATTTTTTATTCAAATGTGACTAGATTAAAACATATCGAAACAAAGAAGGAAAACAGTGACACACACACACACACACGTTGCACAACGACGACACCCACCAGAAACAATGAAGTCAATACATTCGCGCTCTTCCCCAAATACTTTGTAAAATGCTTTTGGTATTTCACTTAAATATTAATGTATCGGTCCAGGATATTTTTGTCAACAAAACACGATATAATTCAACAAATGCAAAAAATATATTTTGAAATGCTTATTTTACAATTGATCGTTTTCAGTGAACTTGACAATTTTTCATTTTTTTGAGATCGCGTTAAAACAGAACAATAACAATATATTAATATAAATGTACTCTACATAATGAGTAATATCTGATTTACACGAGATATTTATTGTAAAGCTTGTGGATAATGCGATATAAAAGTATAAAAAAGTTCAGTTCTACGTAAACTGTTCAAGTCAACAAAATATTCAATAGAATTTAGAAAGTTTAGGGGAATTTTGTTTCACCAATTGAACCCGGATTTGCTAGTGGCAATAACATGTTATGATGTTTAACTCCTATTTGCTAGTGGCAATAACATGTTATGATGTTTAACTCCTATTTGCTAGTGGCAATAACATGTTATGATGTTTAACTCTTATCTCGCTATACTTGTATAATAGACTGTCTTCCTTAAAGTTACAAAGGTATGCTTTTGGAGAAATTACTGGTGAGAAGCGAACATTGTAAACCCTGATCTGTCTGCGAGTTGCTAGCAGGCTGATCTGGTTTACACTGGTCGCATAAATCGTTGTATTCATACTCAGCAGGCTAAGGGTTAAGGAGACTGTCAGCAATCTAATGAAAAATCAGATAAATCAAAAAATATTAAACTGGGTAATTTTAAGTAACTGTTGATTCAGAAACACAATTATGGTGACCATTATCAACTTAAATGACACTTTTTATAATAAACTTAAAGGCCTAGACACTGAAAGCGACCTAAAATCCAGGTCCGTCTTACTCTACAATAGTACTGACTGCTGAAATATAGTACATATGCATGTAGTATGGCGCCCAAATCTAATGAAAATCAGCAATTTCTCAACAAAAATGAGATATAGGGTCCTATAAAACCACGTTAAACACTCATCAAAGATGAAATGCGGGAGTAATATAACTCTTAGAATGTAGAACGACTCGAGGACGCTGCAGGTTATCATTGTTCATGATCGTTGTCCCATTCATAATTGTTCGGCAAAGCTTATCATCGAATTGAGAACGGATGAGTGGTCTAGCGGTAACGCGGTGGACTCGCAATCCAGGGGTCGTGTGTTCGATCACTCGTTCCAGTCTTTCGGACGAGACTTTAAACCGAGGTCACCGCAACTTTAAACCAAAGTCACTGCGACTTTAAACCGAGGTTACCGCGACTTTAAAACGAAGTCATCGCGACTTTAAACCGAGATCACCGTGACTTTTAAACCGAGGTCAGCGCGACTTTAAACCGAGGTCACCGTGACTTTAAACCGAGGTCAGCGCGACTTTAAACCAAGGTCACCGCGACTTTAATCCGAGGCACCGCGACTTTAAACCAAGGTCACTGCGACTTTAAACCAAAGTCACCGTGACATTAAACCGAGGTCACTGCGACTTTTAAATCGAGGTCACCACGACTTTAAACCAAAGTCACCGCGACTTTAAACCATAGTCACCGCGACTTTAAACCGAGGTCACCGCGACTTCATATCGAGGTCACCGCGACTTTCAACCGAAGTCACCGCGACTTTAAACCGAGGTCGCCGCGACTTCAAACTGTGGACATCGCGACTTTAAACCGAGGTCACCGCGACTGTTAAACCGAGGTCACCGCGACTTTATATCGAGGTCATCGCGACTTTATATCTAGGTCACTGCGACTTTAAAGTTGCATAAATAAATTAGATGTCCACTGAACAAGAGTTTAGACCATTGGTTCTTGCTAGGTGTATATTGTTAGTGATTCGACTTTGTAAATCTGGACTGTGAACCCAGTGGTTGTAAACACATGAGGTATGCATTTAGTAGCTTGTTAATCTCAAATTAAACCCCTTGCTCATGATCAACTCAAATTCGTACTCGAAATCAAGTTTCAGGGTTCATATTTCACAACCGTTTGAGCTACGCAACCTGATACCCTCAAATTTGAATGAGTGTATGCAAAACTATAGCAGAAATTGCTAATATATTATTTACAACAATTTGATTTTTAGTTGAGAATGGACTCGTGGATGGAGCATTGACTGTTGAGTTGAGCATGGACACATGAGTTGAACATGGACACATGAGTTGAACATGAACTCATGAGTTGAGCCTGCACTCTTGAATATGATCATGGACTCATGAGTTGAGCATGGACTCGTGAATTGATCATGAACTCGTAAGTTGAGCATGGACACATGAGCTGAGCATGGACTCATGAATATGAACACAGACTCATGAGTTGAGCATGGATTCATAAGTTAAGCAGGTACACATGAGTTGAGCATGAACTAATGAGTTGAGCATGAACACATTAATTGAGCATGGACTCATGAATTGAACATGGACTCATAAGTTGAGCATGGACACATGAGTTGAGCATGGACTCATGAGTTGAACATCAAAGCAGTCTGTGGATGTAAGCATGATATAAACGTGTGGTGGGTTCTTCGAAATATATCTCTAATTCCATGTAAATGTGACTAAAATTGATCTGAAAACACAACTCAATGATTCGGTGAGTTTATCTATGTGCTTGTAGTTGTGTCGAAGCTTTCTCCCTTTTACGATGCTGTTTTGTATATGCTGACACATTTTAACCGAGGTTATTTTTCGTGGGAATTTGCGATCGTTATAGTTGTTTGATTTTGAGCACATTTAATATTTCATTTGGGTTAAGGATGGTTCTAAATGCGTGTTTTACTTTCAAAAAAATGTTTTCAATACCCTAGTCTTCCATTATTTAACATGTTATTTTCCACATTCCCTTTCAAATCATAATCCCATTACAGGACACTCCCCTCTACGAAACTACCAAACAACAAGATGTTTACTACCAAGTTTCTATAATTAGATTTTAAAATTATGTCAAGGTAACAATGTTTACGAAAATAAATTACTATCAATAGGTTAAAGTACATTCAACATGGTGTAGTTGTTTTTTTTACAAAGATGCAGGATGTTCAAACATGATATCATTAAAATAAGATATTGAAACTTTACGGGTGAAATTTATTATATTGATGAAGTTTTCATGGCTGCATATTTCTGCCAGCCTGTAACTTAGCCGACTTAATACACAGGTTATGAAGACTTCACATCTGTTATGTCGCAATAATCAAATAATTATGTCATATTATCAAGATGTTGGGACAATCAAGCGCTAAAAATCGATAAAAATCGCCACACCAGCTCCAAATTATCATTTTTATACGTGAATCTTCACTTATAGAATTATGCTTCAGCCTTGTATGCCATTGAAACAACCGCAATATGCTTTATTTGGTTAGAAAATATGCATATTTCAATGCAAGTGAATTATGAGTTTGTAACTGTTAATTCACTGAGAACATGTATGCATATTTTTCTAACCAAATAGCAATATAATTGTATCGTGTTTGTTTCAATCGCATTTAAGCTTACTATTATGAATTAAATTCAGGTATAAAGGGTCAAAGGTGTATCTATTTTCATAATTAATGGTAATAATTTGGAGCTAGTGGGACTTTAAGTTATTCTTTATGGTAATGTTAGTGCTGAAAAAGTGACTTTTAGCTCGTGATTATTTGAACATCCTGATATTGTTGATAATACATACTTCTATATATGTGTATATGACGGGTTTATGTTTGTAAAAAAATATGCGAACTATATAAAATCTGAAACAAGTATAATTTACCTAACTCTACGGAAGCGTATACGTGTCTCGTTGTGAATTTAGATTAACACGAGTTGAACTATATAAAATCTGAAACATGTATAATTTACATAACTCTACGGAAGCGTATACCTGCCTCGTTGTGTTGTGTTATATTGAACTTCTCAATTTAGAGTAACACGAGTTGTTATGATATATGTCAAAATTGTGATATAATTCAAAAAATGCAAACTATGGAAGCGTATACGTGCCTCGTTGTGCTGTGTTATATTGAACTTCTCAATTTAGAGTAACACGAGTTGTTATGATATACGCCAAAATTGCGATATATTTTTGTCGACAAAATACGATATAATTCAACAAATGCAAACTATGGAATACGGAAGTGTATTAGTGCCTCGTCTTGTTGGGTTATATTGAATTTCTCCATTTAAAATAACTCGAGTTGTTATGATATATATCTATAAATCGATAAATGTATGTCGACAAAACACGACACAATTCAATAAATGCAAAACAAATACGTTGACAAGGTTCTTCGTCTTACAATAAATCGATTTTAATGAACTTGACATTTTTTTCTTTTCTTTATATCGCGTTGAAACAAAACAAATAAAAAATATATCAATATGAAGGTACTCGACGTAATGAGTAGTATCTGTATTACACGAGATATTTATCTGATAAACACGAGATATTTATTTCAAGCTATGTACTGTTTGTCGATTATGTCATATAAATATGTCGATTTAAAATCAAAAAAATGATAAAACAATTCGAGCAACGTCATGTTTTAATTAAATAAAATTTCAACGGAATGATTAGCCCCGGTCATCCAGCATGCTTCCGATTTCTTTACTACGCTTTGTTACGTGTATCCTAGTCTCGGACAGACAAACCCGTATACTTGTATACTTGGCAGATTATTCCGATTAAAGTACCCATTAGCGATAAGCCGACTATATTCGCCATTTTTTCACGCAAATAAAAGTCAACGTTTGCATGACTCGTATGTTGTAAATAAAGCTACATGAGTTTTCTAGGCCTAGAAAGCAGCCAAGCAAGTACTCAATGACTTGTCAGAAAACAGAGTAACAAGACAATATCCAGTAAGGGCATACAAAAACACAATTGAAAGACAAACAATAAACGTAACCTTCCGTTTCAGGATTTAAAAACTGACTTGATCAATCATCGATCATACCTGTTTTTCGGTATGACCTCGTTTTGAGGTGTCAACATTTTTAAAGAAGCTTTACTCTAGCCTTGGTCAGCCGGCCTGCTTTTGCTTTCTTCGCTACGCTATGCTACACGGATTCAGCCAGGGGAAACAGCATAAAGGCCCGGGGGAAAATCGATGGTTGAACTTGCCACTAACGTTGGTGAGATTTTGGCGAGTCGTTGAGAGATTGTGTGTACAAAAGACATATTTGCATGTTAATTAAAAGTTTTAAAATTTAAAAATGTCTTTTGACTTATGAAAAGCAGCACGTGATGGTAACAAGACTGTGTAACTAAATTGTTGTGTTATGCTGTAATTTGCGAAATTTATATTTTTATTATTTTAAAATAATATTGACAGTTATCTATTGGTTAATTTAATGTTGTCTGTTATTTATTTATCTTGTCCCCAACTCTCCTCCTCCACCACCTATCGTAAAACGTAAAATTTAGGATTGTTATTTGATTTTATTTACTGTGAACTGTTTTGTGTATTGTTAATTCATTGTTATCTAATATCTAGTATCATCAAATTCAATTTGCTGTTATCCTGTTATGAGACCCTTACCCCATCCCCATCCCTACAACAAAACGTCAAGCAAACGTTGAGTTTTATGTGCGTGAAAAACGGACGAATACAGTTGGAGCTTTATATTATTCTACCCAGACCGATATTTGCCAAAAAAGTAGATATACTAAAGTGGAAAAGAAACGCAACTCGGGAATTTCCGCTATATAATTAAAACAAATGCAGAATGGGCCTGAAACCTTCTCATCTGCAGAACTAGAGAATTGCTTCAAATTATGTTGTAAAAACTCCATGTTTTGCTGGAGCGACGACCATTGTTTTCTGCCTTCACTCAAACGGCACATAAAACAATACAGGGGTGATGATGATACATTCAACAAAGAAAATGTCACCGACAATGCTACACATTCTTAATCATAACCTGAAGAACATTTAAACGGAATTGTAGAATGATGACATTTCCTTTGATGAATGCAAAGCATTAAATCGTTTAATTTAGGGTAACTAATGGGCGTGGCTATACCGTACTACAATTACCAGATAGAGGAATTTAGAGTACGGACGTCGCTCTGACGACACAGTGTTACTAAGTACACCATGCTACAAAAAGATAGAGTATGTCTCAGCGCGTTTGTTATTTAAACACATTGATTAAATAAACCAACTCGCTGAGACCAGACTCTATCTATTGCATATTCTATCTTTAAGTATTTGGATTTCGGCCATTTTGAAATGTGCTAAAATAGTAACAGAGGAGTGGGGTGAGATTGTGGTGGGCATTTATTATATTATAGAAGAGCTTAAACCTAAATCAAAAGTAAAATAAAACATTTCTATGTAAATTCGGGTAAGCCATAATTAAAAACTTATTGCTATATTTAAGCATTTTGCAATGTGCCGACAATATTTAACATGGGGTCGGGGGACATTTAATATATTATAAAGGAGCCTAAATCGAAGCCAAAATAAAATAAAACAGTTCTGTGTGAATGTTCCTTGGGATAAGCCATAATTAAGAATATATTGCTGTCTTTAAGCATTTGATTGGCGGCCATCTTGAAAGGTGCTAAAAATAGTAACAGAATGATCTGTGACCTTGGGGACCGAATTGAAAATATGGACTATATCGTCAGGATTGAGGTAGGCAGTATGTACCATAATCACGGTGTAAGATCAACAACACAGAAATATTTACTCTTTTTTAAATAACTGGATAAGGGTTGATGTTATCTGACACTTCAATTAACATTGTCAACAAATTCTCTTATTTAGGGGTAGTATTTACATCCGGTGGTTCGTTTTCTGAATGTCAGGCAACGCTTTCCGGTCAAGCACATAAGGCAATTTTCAAATTAAATAAATACCTATATAGGTTTGTTAACATATCCCCGAGACATACACTTGATTTATTTGATAAGCTGGTCACACCCATACTAAATTATGGTAGCGAAGTATGGGGTTTTTGTAAAGCAAATCAGATTGAACGGGTACATATGCAATTCTGTAAGTCTCTGCTTGGGGTGAAAACGTCTACTCAAAATGATTTTATTTACGGTGAACTAGGTAGAATTGACTACCATACAAGACGGTTGTATATTATTATCAGATACTGGTTAAAAGTTATAAATGCACGGGAGCATAAATATATAAGCAGTGTATATAACATGATGTTAAATGATCTAAATGATAGACCGAATAAAACGAACTGGGCCTCTTTGGTGCGATACACATTATCTTCAATCGGATTTTACGAAGTTTGGTTAGCACAAAGTGTAGGGAATATTAATGCCTTTCTATCTGTATTAAAACAGCGTCTCAGTGACAACTTTAAACAACACTGGAACGCAAGGATACAAGCGTCTACCCGAGCGTCATTTTACATACACTTTGCATCATTCAGTTTCCAGTCATATTTAGATACTGTTAATATTACAAAATTCCGCAAAGCTCTTACACAGTTAAGGGTATCATCCCACAGATTAGAAATTGAGGCTGGGCGTTGGACTAAACCACGTATTACTCCTAGAGAAAATAGGTTATGCAAGACATGCGCGGTATTAGAAGATGAGTTTCATTTTCTTCTCGAGTGTCCAATATATGATCATTTTAGAGCTGAATGCATCAAGCCATATTATACTAATAGGAAAAGTATGTTCAAATTAATTCAGTTATTACAATCAAATAACAAACGAAACATCCGCAATTTAGCCGCTTACACGTTTAATAGTTTTAAAACTAGGAATGAATTACTATTTGCACCATAGTTTATAAACAGATGTAATGTTACACAGTTGTAACTTATAAACTAGTTATCGTTTTCGATTTTATTTCTTTTTTACCATTCACCATGAAAACCAGTGTAAACGATCCCTTGTTGTACATATTACAATATATGTCATACATGAAGAAATCCAGACAGGATTAAGCAGTATTGTTAATGTTATCCGCTGACCGCGAGCACTCGCGTATTATGACATGAAATCCCCGTGCAGTAAATCCTTACCATGAGGTTGCGTGAACTCTTTTGAACTTTGAATAAGATGTAATATCTAACTATTTGCTTTACGTAAAATATTGTGCATTTGTTTAATTTTGATAGAGCTCTTTGGAAGTTTAAAAACACGAATAATTCACTATTTTGTTTCACATTGTCTGCTTAAACATGTTGATATATTTTTGTATTGCTTCTTTGACATTACAGTAGTTCACCATAAGTTTGAAATGCATGCAATTAGAATTGACATAATATAGACATATTATACACTGTTGTATTTTATATAAACTGTATGTTTTTGTAGCACTGTCCGCCAGAACGGAGTGTTTTAGTAAACGTTTATTTGTCTTTGCACAAGGGTCATGTTTGACCTATTGCAATTGATTACATTGATGTACACATTGTAAGGTTCATGGAGGATGGCCTCGAACCACCATGGACCTATGACGAGGCACAATAAAAGTTCTTCTTCTTCTGTTAAGAAAAATAGATACAAAATTCATTTGATAGTTCACCCCGCCTTCCCCTTCCCCACCCACCCTCTCCAACATCAGGAACCACAGTTATGATGTAATAATAAACAAAACTAACAACTAAGAAATATTTACATTTGACGCACTCTCCCCTCCCCACACTCCCCACCCTCCACAGCCCTAGACAAAAATGGATGAGGATTGGTTATTTTTGAGAAAGAAATACCAAACCAAAAAAAAAAAATTGAGAGTGCACCCTCACCCCACCCCCTCCCAACACTCACCAACCCCTTACCGCCATGCGAGGCGAGCCCATAACCCAATATGGTTTGAGCAATGAATAAGAAGTGTAAACATATATGTTCAGTATATTTAACAATATATTGAATGTCTATAGAGCACCTTAACGTCCCCCGACCACAACCCTCTTGATGATGGATGGGTGAGGAGTTGGAACTTAGGTGGGCATAATGCACCATAGTTATAGGTGTAATAATCAATAAACAAAACAATGCAGAAATAAGAAAATAAATAAATAACCGGATTTCGGGTTGTGTGGGCGGGTTGGGTCATACATCAGTATGAATTAAATAAGAATAAGAAGAGTATATCATATGGTTAGTAACAAAGATTGGATGTTTACTTAGACCAAAATTATTAAACATTTTTTAGGCTATGTTAAGCTCGTAGGGAGCCCGTGATTCATTTGCACATACATTAAGTATGCACCCATCTAGATAATGATATAAGGAATCCCAGCCCAACATTTGGTTCAGCTAACGCAAATGGTTTAAATGCTATATATATATATACAACAATTTACACGCAAACTCGATCTGATTATGGCCCATCACAATTTTGGTTCCATGGAAGCCCAGAATATATAGCTGACACAGTTACTATTACATAGATGTTGCTCTGCAATTGATCAAATTTGTTTATATGTATAAGTAAACATGGTACGTTTAATTATTTCTATTACTAAATGTAGTTGATGGTTCATATGTAGATTCTGCATATTCTGCTTTATATACTTATTTGGGTAATCCTTTAACAACGCTAAACAGAAAACACAAATATAATAAATCGGTTAAGATTTCTAGACATAGTTGTTACTTTGTAATTGTTACTATTTGTCGATATGTCTACATATACATGGTACTATTAACTGCTTTATTAATGTATTACATTACTATTATATGTATCTTTGATATTTTGAAACCACTGTAAAACCTATGACCAATAAAAAATCTAAAAATAAAACAATATTAAAAAAAACCTAAAAAAAAATAATTTGAGAGTGCACCCTCACCCCACCCCCTCCCAACACTCACCAACCCCTTACCGCCATGCGAGGCGAGCCCATAACCCAATATGGTTTGAGCAATGAATAAGAAGTGTAAATATATATGTTCAGTATATTTAACAATATATTGAATGTCTATAGAGCACCTTAACGTCCCCCGACCACAACCCTCTTGATGATGGATGGGTGAGGAGTTGGAACTTAGGTGGGCATAATGCACCATAGTTATAGGTGTAATAATCAATAAACAAAACAATGCAGAAATAAGAAAATAAATAAATAACCGGATTTCGGGTTGTGTGGGCGGGTTGGGTCATACATCAGTATGAATTAAATAAGAATAAGAAGAGTATATCATATGGTTAGTAACAAAGATTGGATGTTTACTTAAACCAAAATTATTAAACATTTTTTAGGCTATGTTAAGCTCGTAGGGAGCCCGTGATTCATTTGCACATACATTAAGTATGCACCCATCTAGATAATGATATAAGGAATCCCAGCCCAACATTTGGTTCAGCTAACGCAAATGGTTTAAATGCTATATATATATATACAACAATTTACACGCAAACTCGATCTGATTATGGCCCATCACAATTTTGGTTCCATGGAAGCCCAGAATATATAGCTGACACAGTTACTATTACATAGATGTTACTCTGCAATTGATCAAATTTGTTGATATGTATAAGTAAACATGGTACGTTTAATTATTTCTATTACTAAATGTAGTAGATGGTTCATATGTAGATTCTGCATATTCTGCTTTATATACTTATTTGGGTAATCCTTTAACAACGCTAAACAGAAAACACAAATATAATAAATCGGTTAAGATTTCTAGACATAGTTGTTACTTTGTAATTGTTACTATTTGTCGATATGTCTACATATACATGGTACTATTAACTGCTTTATTAATGTATTACATTACTATTATATGTATCTTTGATATTTTGAAACCACTGTAAAAACTATGACCAATAAAAAATCTAAAAATAAAACAATATTAAAAAAAAACTAAAAGAACAACAAAAAAAACAGTAATGTGACCGACCCTCTAGATAATACTATAAAGAAACCCATGCCCAAATTTGGTGGAGCTAGGACAAGAAATGCTAGTGATATAGATATGTCAACACAGCAGATCTAGCTGCGTGTGAAAATGTCATTATTACGTGTATAGCAATCCTTCTAAAATGAATCGAGGTTTTAAATTATTAATGCAAATACCTTGATTAAAACATTTTTTTAGCAAGTGACTAAAATATTAAATGTGATCCCTGTAGGCATTAATGATTTCGAAAACAATTATTATAGAATTTGCCATCTCAGATGGTACCGACCAACCTCATGGCTCTTGGAATAAAACAGTTAAACTTTCAAACGTCCCTTGTTAGCAGTGTCGAACACCCATTTAATATTCTATTGTATGACACACGTGTAATACAACCTGGAACGATTTTGATTGGTTGAGTTAAACATGTAACACTACGCAAGTTTATTAACTGAAACTATTTTATTTATTACAAATTTACCCAGATCTGAGTCATAAACTTATTATTTGTGACAGCTTATAAAAATAATGCACGTTATACAAAACATTTTTGTTGGTTTGTTAAAAAGTTGGCGTAAACTGCTATTTTGTAAAGAGATAAAACACGAACCCTTTAATACGCAACGTTATGTGTGAGACGCGACGTTACGACGTCACTTATTTTATGACGTTTTGGCGCTAAAGTGTGTCTGACGTCGTGGCGGTTCTATGCACATCTGAATAACTTTTTACTAATTTAATTGCAATGTTATGTAATAAAAAGGATCTTAAACTCGTTCCCATTCCATATAAGATTTATGAAACTCGTTATGAATTATTTTTAATTTTAACTCGCCAAAAGGCGTTTCATAAATCTTATATGAAATGGGAACTCATTTAAGATCCTCTATATATATATATTGAATACAAATATATATATGATATAGACAAATATATATGTTACGCCGAAAAATATATATTGTGTCCCTAAAATATATATTGTAGAGGCAAATATATATGTTATTCCGAAAAATATATATTATTTCCCTAAAATATATATTTTAGAAGCAAATATATATGTTACTCCGAAAAAAAAAAGATTGTCCCAAAACATAAATTCATGTAAACTTTATTATGACAAATAAACAAATATATATGTTACTCCGAAAAATATATTCTAAACATACTGTCTCCCTAAATATATAATTGAAGATATTAATGTGTATATAATTTAGAAAAATATATATTCCCTCTAAAACAAAATATATTGTAGACACAAATATATTCTATCTCAAATAAAATATATTGCTGACACAAATATTGATGCATTATCGATAAACAAGCATTTGTTTTGAAAATATATACGTTAGCCCGAAGCATTCCGCGTGAAGAAAAAGCACACGTTCTCTTAGCCGTCAATTAAATTAAGACAGACAGTACCCACTACACGGAAAGTAAAAACATTCGCGTCATAATACTTGTATGGAATTGTTTGCAGCCATTAAAAGACTGTGAATGCAGATTGGGTATATGTATGTACTTTTACTGAGGTTGAATCTGTGATTTTGAAACTGAATAGCAATCACTAAGTTTGCTTTATTGTTTATAAAGCGCTAAACGGATAATTTTCACATTTGCTATCCTGGACAACTCCAGAGCACTTCCGAAATCATAGCGCATTCGCCGCGCAAACAACTCACAAAATCAACTAATTTCCTTTTCACGTCGACTGTCTTTTCAGAGAGGTTTTTGCTAAAGGTTTCGGACAAATTGCGATAGTGCATATAATGTTCCTTCGGGAAAATCGGTAACATTGCGATAGGTGCATTATTCTTAATTTTCAGAACGCCTGGAAATCACGTGCAGGCTACAAACCTGCGGGCACGTGACGTCGACAGCAGAATCAAAGACCATTCGCAACATATCTCGCTCACTTCTTTGAAGCATCTAGGTTTCCATATCGGTTAGTCATACTAGCATGGCTCTACTTAGATTCCCGCCAAAAGTTTGCAAGATCAAAGTTATCCTCAAAGTTTTGCAATGTCATTTAGCCGATTGCTCCAGCAATAGTTTATTTAAATGTAAGCAGTGATACAATCTTCATATGTATTGTAAATAACAAACACGCAACGCAAATCATTCATCAACACGTGTTGCAAACGGACATATTGTGTATATAGCAACAATGAATTATTTTCTGTCCCGTTGCCTTTCGGCTAGCAAAATGTCAAGATTTTTAACACACCGATCCGTCGAAATACACACCAGGCATGATCCCAAATAATGAAGGGATTGACCGATATTCACAAATGAGTTAAAAACGACCAGATTGAATGAAAACACAAACATATTAAGAGAGTAAGAGTTTTTGCTAAGTAGTTCACCGCCTACAACGGTCACCACGTGGAGTGCATTGGCAAGTGTTGACTATGTGATGGGGATTTACAGCTACAGCTGGATACCTGACCATGATGGGAGCTTAGTTTGGCCGTATCTCGAGAAAAAAGAATTTTCCGGTACTAACTAACTAGAAAACTAGTTCCCACCATGGCCAGGTAGGGACACACCAGCAGTAAATACCCGGTGACATCAAAATTTGGACGATCTTCCATGTCGAAAAAGCAGAAACATGTTCGGCAATTTCAGTGACCTCCTGAAATTGGTGAAAGTGGTTTCGTGCATTCATAAACTAACCATCCAGTGGATCCAAATGAGAGATGACAAAGAGAATATCAACGTAGAAATCCCTTCGAAATCATGCCAAAACAAATTATGATCAACAACTTCAAAGAAGCGAGAAATAGATAATTTCTCATGAAGATGAGAAACCAACGAAAAGCACGTTGTATTTTTTAGTTTCAAAATAATGAAATTATCGACTTCACACGATCAGAAAATTTGAAAAAGTGACAAGTGGTCTTAAAACACGGGGACAATGATGCCTGGGGAGAAGCCCGATGAGGAAGGCATTCATGGGCCATACGATTGGGATGAATCGTTGCCAGCTCTGGGTATCTGCGACTCTGGAGACCTTCGAATTTGGTGGCCAACACCAAAACTGGGATTACTGGCTCGAATACCACCGAAGACCCCGCCTTTGGGGCCCGTTGCTGGCTGTCGAGCAAACACAATTTTTGGGGTTCTGAAAACTGTCGCCGACACCCCTCCCTCTCCCAAGCTGTAAGTTTGTACGCCTCTAGTCTTGGACGCCAACGCACAGGCGGCCATACAGATACTATATTAATTTGTATTCCTAATTTGAATTTATACGATTATTTAAGGATACTGTCTGTTGATTTGCATTGTAATATGACAGGTGATATCGACGGTCTAGAATTATAAGGTCGTACGTGTTACTTACGACCTTACATACACGTAGCAAAAAAATACACTGTACACGATTGCGCAACTTTCAGTTTGGTGCCCGTCCTCATATCAGTTGGCTTGAGGAGGGATTTATGCATCTATTTTTTTTGTCGTAAGTGAAAGCAGATGTGCTATATTTTGCAAAAATGTCGTAACTACAAGGCTATAATCATACAAGGTTGTATGTGGTAGATACGACCTTAATATTTATAAAAAGTTTTAAATTGGGGTTCCGGGTGTCTGACCATAGTAGCGGTTTCAAACTGTCTCGTGGTAGTGACATGCCCAGTTAGTACACTAGCGACGAGTTTTTTTCACATCCCCAGCTTTTTTTCCGTTTGCTACTGTTTTGTTGCATATTATATATTTTGGTCGTAAACTGTGTATTGATCAGTCTAACCAATTACTATATATATAATTAACCAGTTCCTATATAGAATATATATAGTATACAGTAGTGGGTTTATATATGCGTTAATTCGTATAAACGTAATATTTGATAATATTATGAGGTAATGCACACGCCTTTTGTAATGCTGTTTCTTTTAAAAATAAATAAAAACAAGCAAAATACCTAGAGATATTTAAGAGACGTGTGTATTATGTGTCTTATGAGTCATAACTGGTAGATACGACCTTATTATTCTAAAGCTTGCATATATATATATCACTTACGACCTTTTTTTCCACTTCTATCGAGGGGCTGGCGTGGCGCAGTCGGTAGCGCGGCGGATTTGTAACCGGAGGCCCCGGGTTCAATCCTCCGTTTCCACTCAGTTCCGTCGGTGTGTTCTTGGGCAAGACACTTTACCTTAGCCTCGTCCGTCAGATGGGGACGTAAACCGGGCGGTCCCGTGTATCGGTCTATCCTCCGAGCACGTTAAAGAACCATAGGCATCTATTCGATAATAAGAGTAGGGCAGGTTCCCAGATTCCTATGTATTCTTCCCCTCTCTCTGGGGCGGCTCTAAATAACTTATACTGTGTTGATTCAATTCAATTCCACTTCTATCGAATGAAATAAAATAATACGTACACGTGTATATGAGTGTATGTGGACATCGGGACATAGTATGTATGTAAAGATGGTACGGGGCATAATATGTAAAGATATAGAATATAGATATAAAAATCGAAAAAATGTAAGATATAGAAGGTACGGGGACATATAAATGGTACGGAGGAATATTGTGTATTAAAACATATATAGACTATGTAGATATAATATGTAAATATATAGAAGGTATGGTGACATACTATGAGGGATATAGAGAGTACGTAGGCATATTACAAAAGCATTTAGAGAGTACGGGGACATATTATGTAAGTCATGGGGTTATACTGTATAAGTATATAAACAGTACGGGGACATATTATGTAAGTCTTGGGGTTATACTATATAAGTATATAAACAGTACGGGGACATATTATGTAAGGATATAGAGGGTATGGGGCATATTATGCAAGGATGTATTGAGCATGGGGATATAGTAATTATGTGAGTATATTATATAGAGGGTATGCGGACATATTATATAAGGATATGTAGAGTATGGTGATATGATATGTAGGGATATATAGGGTATGGGGATAACATATATTATAATAGGTATATATAGAGGGTGTTGACATATTATATGTGGATATAATATTATGTAATTATATAGAGAGTTCGTAAAATATTATACAGGATTAGTAGTTTATGGGAATATAATATGCAAGTATACTGAGGGTATGCATAATATGTAATATGGGGACACAATTACCACTCGATCAACATGATTCCTAATGTCAAAAAGAGAATACCATTATAGGATGCTTTCTGGCTATAAAAAGTATTGTGTTAGCTAAATTTCTCTAAAAATGGAACTTGAAAGCAAATTATTTTATTACATACATTTTGTTTTAGTGTCATACACAACAAATAATATGTTTGCTTAAATTACATACTGGTAAAAGTACCAACACCACCAAAATCAAGACTTATTTATCAAGTTTATTTACCTGATATGCGGTAAATATGAATTTTAGTTATGGCATACTTACTATAGGATATCGTTTAAACCACCCACAATATGTTTCTTAAAAACAATTGTCAAATAAATTAATATTACTTCAATTATTGTTTGATTGACGTCTCATTATCTTATGCAAAACATGGTTGCATGCCGTCATTGATATTTAAAATATATTGATGTATAAATAAAATTGTGCGTGGTGTGGGTGTGCACTTGCGCACATGTGTGCGTTTATGATGTGCGTTTGACGATGCACCAACAAAGAAAAACTGTCATCTGGCACCATAAGGAAAGCACATTGTGTGCATCAGGATATGAAATGCACAATGTACATACTGAGCTTTCTCACCCACATAACTCAGTAGATTCAATTCGAGTTCTGACCATTGTCTGCACGCAGTTACCTAACTTTAAGTTTTCAAACGATTTAATATGACTTGAGCTACTTGCCAAATATTCTAGTCACATTCATTATTTTGGGGACTGAAAATAATTAATGATATGATATAATCTCGTTAAAGTGACACGTGTTTGCTTTTGTGGATACTTAACTGGTGTCATTATTCTGAGGGTAATAAATCTCTTTCACCCAGGTATTTTCAAAATGGGGCTTTCAAAATACACTAAAAGATATGGATTTAAGGATGCACTGTATGTCGCAATATTAACGTCGCTCTGTTAATTTAAAACCAGACGTATCAAATTATACGTCTGGTTACGAATTGAATAGTTTTACATAATAATGTATTCAAAAGATAGTCGGTAATCTGATATTTTACAATATTTCATCTACGCAATTTGAATAGTAGGTATTTCTCTCCCTCAGTGGAGGTTGTAGTATGAATTAGTTGTTGAAATTAAACGCTGTTTTAGTTAACTATTATATCATATTTTAATAATTGTGTTATATATAATGGAGATGCTCGTTCTGCCCTACACATTCATGGTTAGACATTTGTATGATATAAGGCTGATTTATTTTCAATCGTAATTTTAAGAACTTAAACAGCTGATATAGTTTACCGTCTAGAATTGATCACGTCATTGGACATATCAAGCGGTTTATGTCCTATCTATAAACGATTTGACAGCCATGTTTTGAAATTCATTATGACTGAAATGCACCCATTGTGTATGATGTTGATATTGTAAACCCGTTGCGACAGGCTGTTCATATAAATTGTGTTACAAACTAAAACTATTTAAGTGTTAAATAAGAAGCTTGCATAAATGTCTGTCCATCCATCCAGCGTACTACAATGTCTTATGGTGTTACCGAACTTACATATTATACTCTTAGAAAAACAGTTAAGAGTGAGTTACGATCAATATTTTTCATCCGGGCGGTGGTGGGGGGTGGGGCGCACAGATCTTTAAAAAGAGCACATGCCTTTCGAAATATTTATGGTCTGGATATGTGGATATACAAACAAACATGTATTAGTTTTGCCGACACACTGTTGTTACAGATGTGATCGTTATTAGTTATTATAGGACTGAAATGCTATTAGATTTTAAATGTTACATACGGGTGATTGTTTAGTTTTCTTTTCATTAGTGAATACAACTCCCAGTTCTCTGTTATTACATGTTATAAGTGTTACAACAATGAGACATTATTCGTGTCTGTATTTGTATGTTACGTTACCATTAATAGTTCATTAAATTAATAATAAAATCGTGGTTTTTATATCCGTGAGATTTAAATTTAACAAATAAAAGATTTTCTAATATATATATTCTAATACACGCATGGTCCCATATGCATTCTACATTTCGATCAACAGTGTAGCATGAACTAGCAAACTTTTATAAGACACTTACAGTGGTTTAATAATAAGTAGTTTAGAAGATATGGGGAATTAAAAATAGCAATTTTATCATACTAAGCCAATGACGTCGTCAATTTTTTATTTAGTTTTCTGCATACTGCAGTACACTTTGATTATAAAACATAAAAATAAAGAAAATGTGTTGTTTTGTCGTAAATAACAGATTTTATTTCATCTCGAAGTGATCAAACTTCAATATTTACACTCATGCTTCGCATTCGTGAAAATGTAAAGTTTTCACATTTCTCGATAAGATCAAATGTGTTATTCACTCCAAAAGACGGTCTTTAATGATCTGATAACAGCTATTCAGTTTTTATCAAAGATGGAAAATAAACATCAACAGATGAGAATCTTTAATAATTTGAATCACGTATTTACGTTATTTAAAGATGTGTACAGTTATATTTATCAATTTTCACACAGGTACTATGCACTCGTCCGCAATAATGGGACTTTTACTGTTGAATATGGCGTGGTTAATTTTAATCATTTCTACCTTTCATGAGTTATTTGAAATTACCTAAATATGCACATAGTAATATATTTTGTAATAGGATTACTGTGCTTCTTTTAGAATATATATAGTTTCCACAAGTTTGCATTATGCCACTCTATTAAAACTGCGCATGTATTGCATCTAATCTTGAAATTTTGGAGAAAACATGAAATGACCTGATATAGGATTTCAGAAAGTAAAGTGTAAACAAGGAAAGTTTGTTTGTTTGTTTTGTTTGTTTGTATGGTGTTTTACGTCATTTTCAACACATATAAGGTTATATGTGACGGCCGATTGTTTTTGTGGTGGAGGCAGACCACCCACTTTACCTGGGTAGAACCAGTACTGTACACCTCTCGCCATCGATAAGAATCGACACTTCGAGTCGAGCTCCCAGTGGGATTCGAACCCGCAGCAATGCGAGGCGATGGTTTACAACGCTACGTCGTTTACCATTCGGCCTCGGAGACGTTCACACAAGGAAAGAGATGCTCGTCAGACGCTCGTCAAATGTATAAGTTCTCAGTAACAGTTTTTACCTACACTGTATTAACAAGTATTATTTAATTATATACCTATAAAAGCGGCATGTCTCATCCCATGCACAATTATTATTTACGGATGTTTTTGTTATCAAATTATAAATCAGACGCATTCCTGGAAACTCAATAAAACAATAATTTATTAAATAAATGTTTCATAAACAGAATGCCGCTGATTTAAATGAATGTCCAATAACACGCATGCAAATAAGACCCCCCTCCCCCCCCCCCCTCCCCCACCCATACACACACAGACACCACCACCACCACCACCACCACCATCACCACCAATTTTATCCATATTATGAATATACTCCGTTGATTACAATAGACTATGCACCTGTTAGCCAAATTGGCCGTAAAATAGCCAAGTTATTTTTTTTTTCATTTATGTAGTTAAATAGCAAAACACGATGCATGCGTGGCCAGTTAGCTGTACAATGTTTTTATGAATTAAAACAAAGACGTATTAAGAATGAATAAATTGGTAAAATGAGACTTTTTGTTCAGTCAATTAATCAGTTTAAACTGAAAATTTGGATATTTTCTTTACATTTGAGATAATATTGCCTCACTATAATGGAATAGTTAAGGAAAACTCACCGATACGCTTACAAAAAAAGGCTTTCAATTGATATTAACAAATGTAACATCTGTCAAAAGTCAACTAGTGAATTCATCTGTGTTGCCACAAAAACAGGAATATCAAGATTTGAGAAACAGCCTGCAAAAAAAAAGAAAAAGAAACAAAAATGGCACCGTTTTCAGTATAATTGTTGTCGAGTTTGGAGATTCCTTTATTGAACACACGTTTGTTTGAAATATCACACTAATTGCGTTTCTCCATATCGGAACTATTTCATTCTTTCGTTTGTCCAGGCATTCAAATCCACTGAATCTGATATCAGCAGAGTCAGACATCATTGATCTGAAACTACTGTTTCTTTTATGACACAATTCAATCCCACAAACTAGACAATGTGTGTTATCTGCCAGAAAACATACGGAAAAGGAATGCAACGACATGAATCATGACGTCCGATTCAAAAGCCGAATGTTTGCAAGATGCGGCAAAAATTGAAGAGTGTGCTGTCTTTCGTAGAATCTTCGGTGTAGATCGAAAATTCGGATGAATGCTAAGATAGACTCTTCTAACGAACCAGACTCAATTCATGTAAACGCATTTAGGTGTCTCATATCAGAAATGGAAGAATGCCTATTTTATAATCATAGGGCATGTACATTACAAAGCTTACATGCGCTATTCAATTCATTTCCCTGTATCGGTGTAGTACCAACATTGGGGACTACCGTGGAAAATGTTGCTCCTATGGTAGGAATGAAACAATAAAGATGTACAGTTGTCTTATTTCCCTGGGTTGGTCAGTTGCGGGGGAAATAATTATTAAGTGCACAATGGGTTTTGCGTGTATCTCCTCAGTAGGCCCTAATTACTAATATTCTGTAACTGTTTACAGATACGAAATTCCTATTTTAAAAAAATGCTTAAAGGGCATGCAAATGACCTAGTGATGGAAGTGGGACGCGGAAGGTGGTGGGCTTTGGGGAGGATTTAATTGCTAAATATTCCGAGAGTAGACGTTTTGTTACAACGCTCAGAATAACATTTCGCGTGGAATTATTTATTCATAAAAAAGAAGGATATCCTCAAGCTCGACAGATTGCACCATTTTAAGTTTTGTTGTGTTTTTTTTAAACTGTGAGAGCATGCCCCAATATCCAATAGAAACTTCTATATATTTTAAAATCGGCCAGCTACGCCCTTGCTCATTGGTGTATTTTTACGTCTTTTAGCATCAAAATAGCACATTTAGCACGCGATTTGAGATGAAGTCTTTTGATATTGTTTTTATATATACATATATATTAACCAGAACCGATCAAACATGTCTGTGCCAATTTCTTCTACATAAGGGTGTATTTAGATTGCTCTAAAATCGTCCTCTGGCTGTACCTTGTTTGAGTTAGAAAAACGGGACATGCGCAGTGAAGCAGTCTTACTTTGGACGTTGCTCGTGCGGAATGCTTTGGGATAACGTTTATAGTTTCAAAACAAATATTTAGAGGGCACTCCACAGTTTAATGTACATTTGTCAATAATCAAACCCATGACAAGCCCTTAGCCTAAATCCTTGGGCAAAAATAAATCACACCATCATTGTGTCATACATTTCTTAGAAGACAATAAAATTACCCATGTTTTCATACCAAATAAAAGTATCAAAAAGCATTTTCTGTACAACTTTAGTCTCATTTCTTTAAGATTACCGCACCCCTCAAAACATGCTAAAAAAGCAATTTTAGCAATATATCAAATGTCAATAAATTAAAAAAAAAATCCTAAGCATATCAGGGTCATTTCTGCACTCACCATGCTCTTGCATATATCAGTAAATGCTAAATTGTACGTACCTTCTCCGACTTTTTAAAAAGTTATTCCATGCTGATCACCCCGTGAGTCAAAATCAGCCATTTTACCTACTTTTTGGAGTGTTTGATAGTTTCGCATTTTTCTATTTATAGCCTACAAAAAATCCAAAGAATGCATATTCCAATACACCCAAATAAACTTAGAAGTACTAAAAACTGAAAAAAGAACATCAAACATGCACTTCATAATTATTATAAATACCATCCATGGACCTTAAAGATGCTTAGTTGATTTTTTTCTGATTTACAGACATGGACAATCGTGCGAAAGTGAGGAGTGCCCTCTTATTAGTAAAAATACGTTTCGGACGTTGTTCATGCGGAAAGCTTTGGGCTAACGTATATATTTAGAGAGACAATACGTTTTTTAGAAAGCGAATATAGCTTTCGGAATAACAAATATATTTTTGTCCACAAATAAATACTTACTCCCAGATTTTTGGGGACAATATTATTTTTTTCGGAGTAACATATATATTTGTCTGTATCATATATATTTTTGTTTTCAATATATATATTTTATATTTATCTTACAACATATAGTAACGTATGGCAATTCATAGATAAGAGCCCGTTTCATGGGTGTGGCCCCAAACTGGGCTAACAAAACTACACCATCCCAGTAGTTCGTTGAAGCATCCACCGTAGCGGATGTCGTCCAGACCCCCCACCATCCCCCCACCCCCTCACCGCCGCAGCGAAAATTACACAGAGCCAAAGCTACAACTAACTACATACAGACAACGGAAACGACTACACAGCAGCACCAGATCAACCAACACATTAAACGCAGAACAGTCCAGACTCTATTGTGCACTTATCGTCGAGATACCTCAGGACTTTGCGAGTTTGTTGGTGGAGGGACTTTAAACCTCAGAACGACATACACACCACACACACGTGGTTTAGACGTAGCGGATTCTAAATTGGTAAAGTGGTGGAGTGCCTATAATCCTTAAATAACACACCATTACATTTGGTAATTTGTCAAATGGATACAGACGTATGATCAACGTATGCATTTAGATATCCCCTAATTGTTTCTGAAATCCTGTAGGACTCCCTCTAAGATGAAAAAAATATGAATAGTAGACAGGTGCAAAGTGAGAAATTCAAGATGGCATCAAAGATGGCCACCAATTATTCCCATTTCTTGTGGTATACAAACCATTTTCATGTGTACAATTTGTAGCTATATCTCTCCGAAGTATATGATCATGTTAATGTATAACAATATTTCTAAAGGAAATGTACTGATGACTTAAAATATGTTAAAATGGCCGGCAATTATGTAAAATTCTATGCATTCTGCTTAATAAAAAATGACTCATGTTATATATGATACACTAATGTACGTATCTTCGCTTATCAAGGGCTTCGAGCAAATATTCTCCTTTTAACAGGAGAATGTCTGCTCGAAGCCCTTGGTTAGCAAAGCTGTAATGTACGTAGTAACTTGTCGACTCATGCACATAGCTTGATATATCATGCGGACTAATGAAATAAGTGGATCATGGACTCATACTGGTGCCCTATATATATTCCAAGCATATATACTCAAATTACGATAGTATGGACTCCTACTGGTAGTCTCATAGTGTTGACCTATTACCTCATACTGCTGACATATTTTGACTCAGTGACCCATGTTCTTGTACTGGTGGCATGTGGAGTTAAATTAATGGTACGCTGATACATACTGACTGATGGCCGATGGACTCAGGCTGGTGATCCGTTGACTCATTCTTGTGATCCGTGAACTAACAATAGAGGCCCATGGACTGAAAATGGTCGCATCTTGGTGTCCCGAAGACGCACATTAGCAGTTCATTGTCTCATGTCAGTATATGTAGTCTCGAAGTTATGTGGTCTCATATCAGTGACCCATGTACTCATAACGGTAGCCAATTGACTCAATTCATTGGAACATGATCTCATACCGGTTGCCCATGGTATCATTCTGGTTCTCAATAAAATAGTGGTCCGTGGTCTCATACCGATGCTATAACGAGTCATTATGATGGTTTATGGTCTCATGCCGGTGCCCATAGCCTCATAATGGTAGCCACATGGAGATTATTGTCCCGTCGTCCCGTGTTGGCGGACATTGGACTCATTCTGTGAACCCATATATTCTGATCAGTGGTCAGTGGGCTCACTGCATACTGGTGAACCATGTGTTCAGATTAGTGACCTATGGTTCATACTGGTGGCATGTGTTCCCATACTGGTGTCCCGTTGATTTGAAATGATGGTCAGTGGTCTCATAATGGTGACTCATTGACTCATAAAGGTAACCCATGGAGTCAAACTCATTGGCCGGTGGTATTATGCTGTTGTGCCATGATCTCAGTCTGGTGATCCATATACTCGTATTAATGGTCAGTGGTGGGATAATACTGATACACGATGGACTCATTATTGAGTCATATGCTCAGTTTCACGGCTTATGGTCCGTACTAGTATCATGCGGTCTCTTACTGGTGACCCATGGACTCATAATCGTAGCCGATTATTGGCCCGTGGTCTCATGCTTGCCCATGGTATTATTCATGTGATCCCTATAAACCGATAAGTGGTCCTTGAGCTGATACTGATGCGCAATTAACTCGTACCAATAAGTTACGGGCTTAGATTAGTGACCTATGGTTCATACTGGTGGAATGTGCTCTTATACTGGTAACGTATGAACTCCAGTAAGTGACCAGTGGTCTCTTACTGGTGAATCACGGACTCATAATGGTAACCCATGAACTCACATGATTGGTCCGTGCTCTCATGTTGGTGGCTCGTAGTCTCATTCTGGTGATCCATCGACTCTTACATACATATGTGTCATGGACTGACTCGTACGGTGAGTCATAGTCTTATATTAGTGGCCTGTGGTCCATACTAGTATAAGACAACAGCATGAGACCACATGTCACCTGTACTAGACCAGTATGAGACCATGACTTAATTGATTTTATATCTAACTATGACTATATAGATTTTTTTAAAGACATATTGATATTATGGTGCTTAACATATAAGGTAATTACATGAAGTTACCATTTATTGCCAATTTGACATTTAAATAAATCATTAAAAGGTGCACTCATTTAACCTTAAAGTGACCTGGGAATGTGTGTTTTAGACACTTCGTCTGACGGGTATGAATGATGCCAGGAAAGTGCTGTTCTGTCAAAAGCACAAGTCAATAGATGGCAATAGGTGGCATATATATATACATGTTTTTTTCACATCCTACGCTGCGGAAATTATGTTGTTGTGAATTTATTTCTTCATACCAATTATTTCTCTTGGATCCGACGTCTTTCCATGTTTGTCTTTATATATTGATGTGATTGTTATATAGCATGTATCATACTCAACTATAGTTATATGTATGTGTGTCCTTGTATGTACGTGCACTTGCAATTCCTGATGTCTTATCGTGTGCAGAGCTAAAGCCTTTGTACTCACGAGTATTGAAACCATTTTTTTTAATGGGGGAATTTAGTCGCGGTGAAATTAGCTAGACGTGGTCGTCGTAGTCAGGGCTGCGGGTTTGAGTCCCAGTGTCGCCGTAGTTAGTTTGTATTTTTTTCTCTATCCTATTCGGACATATTTAATGGGGTGGGTCTCAAAATATATATATTCAATTTAAAGCAGACGATCATTATAAAATCTACATTGATTCACTACATGAAAAATCGTAACGAACTGTTTTTAAGTGTATTGTCGACAGGGCGGTTCTAGTGTATTTTCTTGTGTCTGTCAGTATGTCTATCTAAACGTTTGTCTATACGTATGTTTATCTGTGATTGTGTCAGTTTTGTGTTTGTACATGTCTACGTGTCGTATCTGTGCACGATATAAAATATGGGATGATTATTCGAGTACTTCAAGGTGAAGTCATATATCAAGCTATATTCCATGAATTGTGGATAAACATTAGCATAGACATAGATGAATACCTGCCATTCTCGTTTAAATTAATCGGATTTATATTTCCACCACCGTATAGTTTGTTGCACATGCATTCATTACCTGTACATGAATAGACATCCAATTATACTCATTTAAGGAACAACTCTGAATAGATGAATGAGAGACATTCGCGATATCTTCATTGATATTCATCAGACCATCTTTCCAAAAACCTACACAAATGCATTTTGTGCATTTTGCATAATAATAAGACGTGCATATGAAATGCGTCACCACATCGTTGTATGCATCAATTACCGATTTAAGATTAGTTTATTAAAATATTTTGTTTCATCTGAAGCGGTGTGTCTCAATTTTCGTCAAGATACAAACACATGTACATAGCTATAAACTCTTGACGAATAGTTAGAACTTGAAATACTGATCTTAATAAGCCCCATTATGCGGGAGAATGCACCTAATGGGTTACCCGTTTTTATTTTAAAGAAATCCGGAAATGTGTATGAGAGCATAGCCATGGTCACAGACACAACAACAGACACATGCACATACACATGTACAGATATAAAGAAAGAGATAAAAGTACAGATACAAGCACATACACAAGAACATACATACACACGTACATAAGACGATCATATACACTATAACAGACACGGGCACAACCAGACACAACCAGACACACAAACAGACATACGCGCGGATACTAGAACAGCCCATGTCGACAATACACTTAAATTGTTCATTACGACTAGTTGATCAATATAGATTTTGTACGATGTGCTTTGAATTTACAGCCTTTTTTGTTGATACACGTTGTCCCCCCTTAAATGTGTCCGATGTCAGTTGGTCACAGTCCGCATTCGCCGTAAATCTGTATTATAATGTGATCTCATATTGCGTTGTAGATCTATTACAGTTCTCTGATTGAAGCAGTAGTGAAACTGTAGTGAATCCCTTACCTGTTTGTTGTCACTACACGAATTATTCGAGCATATTTGATAATCGTGATTGAAAACTGTTCGTAATCCTATTGTTATCAAGTAACATAAGTCTATTCCAGTACCGTAACAGTGTTAACCATCGTCTGTACTTGCGTACATACTCGTGTATGTAAGAGGGGGGTGGGCACGGGGGTAATATCAAGCTATTAGTTCTATTTATATAGCGCTGGCAGCCATTTTTAAAGTTCCAATGTGTTTCTATAAGGCCAAACAAAAAATAGCTGTGTTTCAGATTCCCGACCGACCGGCCCTATTTTTGTCCTGACCCTAACCTTTTTATGACGAAATTATTCTGTATTCGTTACAACAATGTAATACAATTGGAGTACTGGCATATTTACTGATGATGCAGGTTCAAGGGTCTTCAATGTAAAATAATTGCAGCATTCAGGAGGCCAGAAGCGCGTTATCTAAATGGTATCAAGACAGTCAACTCTTGCAGACGTTACATGCCAGATTTGAAGACTAACACCATTTCTGTGTCGGGTCTTGTACTTTTTTCATACAAAACAAAATGTAAACTTCAACTTGAAAATTAATGCTTTAAATATATTTGTTATTTTTCTTATAGGGTTTTAAATATTGTTAATTTGTGTAGATCCCTTGAGTCCGATATTCCTTTTCCAAATCAATCAGATCAAGATCAACAATAGCATGTACACTATGCAACTAGTAAATATATATGCAAGTTTTATTGAAAAAACATTATTTCAATTAAACCATACACATTATTTTTCACTTACTCAGGCACATGTGATGATTTGAAAGTCCACCTGGAGCCATACATGCAAAATCTACCTTGATGCCCTCAAAAACAGTGTAATTAAGTGTACTGCTGACTTTTTCTGATTATAGTACTTACCTTGAAAAAAAAGAAGAAAAAAACGTCCTACCTACCCTATTTTTGGGGAGCAGGGAACCTGAGACACAGTTATTTTGTTTGCCTAATGACATAGATACGCTGTATGGTTTATTTTTCAAAACCTTGCAAGTTATTATGATATTTTTTAAAATGTGTTATAAAACATAAATTATATGTTATAAATCTATGTTTTGCACCCGTGGCCACTTTGAAATTCTATAAATAGTATCAAGTTGTACTATTTATTTGATCTCCATGGCATATATACACAACATATTTAAAAAACAAAATGAGAAATGACAGAGAAAACCATATTTTTTAAATATCATATGTTACTATTTTTAGTATGGCAGCCATTTTGAATATCTAAAAATAGCCACCAGGTGACTTTGCGAACTTGGCCTTCTTTCTAAAATATTTTGAAATGGTCTAAACTTGTTCTGTGCGAAATTGTGTGACTAAGGCTAGAGTAAAGCTTCATTAAAAATGTTGACACCTCAAAACGAGGTCATACCGAAAAACAGGCCTGATCGATGATTGGTCAAAGTCAGTTTTTAAATCCTGAAAGGGAAGGTTAAGTTTATTGTTTGTCTTCAGTTGTGTTTGTGTATGCCCTTACTGTTTTTTTCTCTTGTTACTTTGTTTTCTGACAAGTCATTGAGTACTTGTTTGGTTGCTTTCTATGCATAGAAATCTCATGTAGCTGTATTTACAAAATCTCGTAACGTCATGCAAACGTTGACTTTTATTTGCGTGAAAAAATCGACAAACTGTACATAGCTTGAAATAAATATCTCGTGTTTATCAGATAAATATCTCGTGTAATACAGATACTAAGCATTACGTCGAGTACCTTTATATTGATATAATTTTATTTGTTTTGTTTCAACGCGACATAAAGAAAACGAAAAAATGTCAAATTCACTAAAATCGATTTATTGTAAAATATAGAACCTTTTCAACGAGGGCGGATGGCTATGTTTTGGTTAGGTGTAGGGCTATGTTTTTGTTAGGTGTAGTGGGCGAAGGGCTATGGTTGTGTTAGGTGTAGTGGGCGAAGGGCTATAGGTTTGTTAGATGTAGTGGGTGAAGAGCTATGGTTTTGGTAGGTGTAGTTGGTTAAGGGCTATAGGTTTTGTTAGGTGTAGTGGGTGAAAGGCTACGGGTTTGGTTCGGTGCATTAGTTGAAGGACTTTTTTGTATATACATGTAGTGTTAGGTGTAGTGGGTGACGGGCTATGGTTTTGTTAGTTGAAGTGGGCGAAGGGCTATGGTGGTGTTAGGTGTAGTGGGTGAAGGGCTATGGTTTTGTTACGTGTAGTAGGCGAAGGGCTA